>PVKV010011822.1:0-68661 GCA_004027835.1 Alouatta palliata | reverse complement strand
TACTGGTTGTTCCTTTCTATGTTTATTGCCTCTTTCAGGAGCTCTTGTAAAGCAGGCCTGGTGGTGATGAAATCTCTGAGTTCTTGCTTGTTCACAAAGGATTTTATTTTTCCTTCACTTATGAAGCTTAGTTTGGCTGGATATGAAATTCTGGGTTGAAAGTTCTTTTCTTTAAGGATGTTGAATATTGGCCCCCACTGTCTTCTGGCTTGTAGGGTTTCTGCTGAGAAATCTGCTGTGAGTCTGATGGGCTTCTTTTTGTGGGTAACTCGACCTTTCTCTCTGGCTGCCCTGAGCATTTTCTCCTTCATTTCAACCCTGGTGAATCTGACGAGTATGTGCCTTGGGGTTGCTCTTCTTGAGGAATATCTTTGTGGTGTTCTCTGTATTTCCTGGACTTGAATATTGGCCTGCCTTTCTAGGTTGGGGAAGTTCTCCTGGATAATATCCTGAAGAGTATTTTCCAGCTTGGATTCATTCGCTCCATCACATTCAGGTACACCTATCAAACGTAGATTAGGTCTTTTCACATAGTCCCACATTTCTTGGAGACTTTGTTCATTCCTTTTTACCCTTTTTTCTCTACTCTTGCCTTCTCGGTTTTTTTCATTGAGTTGATCTTCGAGCTCTGATATCCTTTCTTCTGCTTGGTCGATTCGGCGGTTTAAACTTGTGTATGCTTCACAAAATTCTTGTGTTGTGTTTTTCAGCTCCATCAGTTCACTTAACATTCCTCTCTAGGTTTGTTATTCTTGTTAGCATTTCGTCAAATCTTTTTTCAAGGTTCTTAGTTTCTTTGCATTGGGTTAGAACATGTTCTTTTAGCTCACAGAAGTTTCTTATTACCCACCTTCTGAAGTCTGATTCTGTCATTTCATCACACTCATTGTCCATCCAGCCTTGTTCCCTTGCTGGTTAGGAGTTGTGATCCCTTTTAGGAGGAGAGGCGTTCTGGTTTTGGGTGTTTTCCTCCTTTTTGCACTGGTTTCTTCCCATCTTTGTGGATTTATCTATGTGTGGTCTTTGTGGTTGGTGATTTTCAGATGGGGTCTCTCACTGGACGTCCAGTTTGTTGATGATGAAGTTATTTCTTTCTGTTTCTTAGTTTTGCTTCTAAAAGTCTGGCCCCTCTGCTGTAGGACTGCTGAGGTCCACTCCCGGCCCTGCTTGCCTGGGGATCACCTGCAGTGGCTGTAGAACAGTAAGGGTTGCTGCCAGTTTCTTCTTCTGCTATCTTTGTCCCAGAAGATTACCTGCCAGATGTCAGTCTGAGCTCTCCTTTATGAGGTGACTTGTTGGATATACGGGGGTCTGCTTGAGGTGACAGAGTGTCCTTTATAGTAGCTCAAGTGCTGAGCTGTGAGTTCCGTTGCTCATTCAGAGTTGCTGGGCAGGTACTTTTAAGTCTGCTGCAGCAGAACTCATAAACCCCTTTTTTTCCCCAGGTGCTCTGTCCCAGGGATTTAGGGTTTTATTTATGAGTTTCCCTTGTGCTGCTGCCTTTTTCTCAGGGCTGCCTTGCCCAGCGATGAGGCAGCCTACTCACTGCCTGCAGAGGCTTTGCTGAGCTGGTGTGGGCTCCACCCAGCTGCTGTGTGAACTTCCCTGCAGTCCAGTTTATACCGGTGTAGTTAGAACTGCCTCTGCAATGGCAGACTACCTCCATAGTGGCAGATTGCCTCAGTAATGGCGGACGCCCCTCCCCCACAGATCTGGACTGTCCTGGGTTCAGCTGTGCTTGCTGTGAAACTCTCGATCCAGAGAGTTTCCAATGGCTGTTTTTTTGTGGGGGTGGGACCAGCTGAGCCTGATTACCTGGCTCTCTGCCTCAGAGCAATTTTTTTTTTTTTAAGTTGAATGGTCACTGTCTCCCAGGTGTTCCAGCCGCCTGTTGAAAAGGCACTGGGATCTGTATGATTTCCCCTGCGGTGACCCACTGCGCTGGCTGAAACTGCAGGCGCTGGCGTTTTTTTGCCTGGGAAATCTCCTGGCCTGGCTGTCTGTTTCAGTCCCCTTTTTAAATCAAATGAATGGGCGGCTCTGCCTTCCCGGAGCTCCAATTGCCAGCTAAAACGGCACCTGGACCCAGGTATTTGTATGGGGAACCGCTGTGCCAGGGTGCCGCTCCAAACAGCGGAGGCAAAAACAGTCAAGCCGGCGAAAACAGCTGCACTGGCCAAACCAGCTGCGCCGGCCAAACCAGGTGCGCTGGTGACCCATGGGGCTCCTCCCCCTGGGAATCTCCTGGTCTGTGGGCAATAAAAATCCGTCTGGGAATGTGGCGTCCACTCACCCTCCACACTTTCACTGGGAGCTGCAATCCTCAGCTGCTCCTAATCGGCCATCTTGGATCTCCTCAGTCCCCTTTTTAATCAGATGAATGGGCGACTGTGCCTTCCAGGAGCTCCAATCGCCAGCTAAAACGGTGCCTGGACCCATGTGTTTTGTATGGAGAACCGCCGTGCTGGGGCACAGGCATGCTGGCGAAAACAGCCGCGCCGGGGAAAAAGCTGCCCCGGCCAAAACAGCCAAGCTGGCGACCCGTGGGTCTCCTCCGCCTGGGAATCTTCTGGTCTGTGGGCAATAAAAATCCATCCGGAAATGCGGCGTCCACTCACCCTCCGCTCTTTCACTGGGAGCTGCAATCCTGAGCTGCTCCTAATCGGCCATCTTGGATCGTAAATGTTATTTTTAACTAATCTGTTTCCATTTATAAACAAGTAGAGTGAATCAAAGTTGGAATGGGAAGTGGGAAAGCAAAGCTTCTGGAAAGAGAAGACTATTGACAGCCTCAACTTACAAAGTGGGTAGTTGAGATGTAAATGAAAAGAGATGGGACAAGAAATAGAGGTTTAAGTCGGTTATTTAAAGTTGTAAAGGTACTCCATTGATGAAATACACATATACACAAACACAAAATTGAACTTTAGGAGGCAGAGAGGGATAGCAAAAGGGTAGTAGAATGTAGCCGCATGTTCATTTTTTATATTAGGGTTAAGAGATATTATTTAGAGTTGAAAAGCATGGAAAAATGACTAAACATATATTCTGGAATAGTAGAGGCAATGAACTAAATAACTTTAAAGGGAAACAGTGAACATACATCGCATCAGTATATAAACATGTTGCTCCTCTCCCATCTTAAAGCAAATTGCATTTGGTCTCTGATCCCCACTTAGCTTCTTTCCCATATCTCTGATCCTCTATAAAACAAAACTCAAAACTCCCTGATATGGTTTTGGCTCTGTGTCCCCACCCAAATCTCATCTTGAATTGTAATCTAAATTGTAATCCCCACGTGTAGCAGGAGGGACCTTGTGGGAGGTGATTAGACCATGGGGGCAGTTTTCCCCTTGCTGTCCTCCTGAGATCTGATAGTTTTATAAAGACAGCTTCCTCTGCACTCTTCTCTCCCCTGACACCTTATGAAGAAGGTGCTTGCTTCCCCTTCCTTCACCTTCCAGCATGATTGTTTCCTGAGACCTCCCCAGCCATGTGGAACTGTTAGTCAATTAACCATCTTTTCTTTATAAATTATCCAGTCTCAGGGAAGCTCTTTATAGCAGTGTGAAAATGAAATAATATACTTCCAATATCCACTTTCGCTTCTCATATTCCCTTTTAGTTCTTCCAATCAGGCTTTTGCCCCTCCCTACACCACCAAAATCACTTTGTCCATTTCTCCCTTGATTCAGTGTTGCTAACTCCATCCATCAATGCTCAGTCCTTGTCTGTTAGCCTGCAAACAGCACTTTACCCAGCTGATCACTCCCCCCAGAAACACTTTCCCTCTTGGCCTCCTCTCCTGAAGTTCTGCCTCCACCATTGGGTGACTCTTTTAGTCTCCTGAAGAACGTCCCATGACTCAATGCCTAGCCTCTTTTCCTTTTCTAAGTATACTCAGGACCTGGTTTTCTCACTTAACTTCATAGCTGCAATACTATTCATAGCCTCTCTCCTGTACTAAGGCTTTCTATGTCCAACTGCCTACGTGATGTCTCTCCTTAACACCAAAACTGAGCTCCAGACTTTCCCCTAAATCCTTTTCCCATGGTTGTTGCCATTTTAATAAATACACCTTCATCCCTCTAGTTGCTGAGACCAAAACCCTTGGAGTCATTGTTAATTACCTGTTTTTTCCCCCAACTTACTTATAATCTAAGTCTAAATTCTGTAAGCTATACTTTAAAAATATATGTCAAATATGACCCCTTTTCACCATCTTCACCAGTCTTGTTTAGAGGGTCTAGTCACCATCATCTCTCACCTATTGTGGAAGCTGGCCTGCAAGATGGCCTCCAAAGATCCTTATTTTCTGGTATTCATGCTTTTCTATAATTTCCCATATCCAATCTGAGCTGGTTTGTGGGGCCAATAGAATTTGGAAGTGACGATATGTGCCTTCCAAAGCTAGAACATAAAAAATATAACCTCTTCTGCCTTGCACTTTTGAATCACTCATGCTGGGGAAGCCAGCCACCATGTTGTGAGAACATTCAAGCAGTTCCGTGGAGAGATCCATGTGGCAAGAAACAGAAATATCCCTGTCAACACCAGCACTGATTTGTCAGGCACAAGTGAGCCATTTTTGAAAGCAAATCCTCCAACCATGGTAAAGTCTGTTTATTTTGAGACTGTAACATCATAAGGTTATGTATTTCAACCTTATGAAATACCCAAGCCAGGTTCATTAAGCTAAGACACTCCAAAATTCCTGAGCCGTAGCAACTGGAAGACATAATAAATATATACTATTGTTTTAAGCTGCTAAATTTTGGAAAACCTTGCTTCCCAGCAATGGATGCTGATACCTCTTGCTCTAAACTAACCTTCCTATAGTTTATTCTCCATCCAGCAGCCAGAGTGATACTTTCAAATGTAGGTCATACCATAAAACAGAAAATACACTGATGGGATTACTGGCAGATTAGATATTGCAGAAGAAAAGATTAATGAATGTGAAGGCCCAACAATCAGCTGGACAAAATGAAACATACAGGAAAATAAAACTGAAAAAAAAAAAAAAACAATAGAGCATCAGTGAACTGTGAGCAACCTCAAGAGGCTCTTGGTGTTGGGGTCTCTAAAAAAGAAGGAGGGACATAAATAATATTTGAAGAAATAAGTTTGTCATGTGTGACAAAAACTATTAACCCACAAATCCAAGTTCAGTGAACCCCAAGCACAAGAAATATGAAGAAAATGACACCATGTTGCTGCAAGTTGGTTAAAATCAGTGTAAAAGAGAAAATGTTAAAAAACAACTAGAAAAAAGTACAGTGTACTTTTAAAAAGATTCTTCTTTTAAAAAATATAAGCGAAAGACTTTCCCAGACATTAAAAGATAGAGTTCATCATCAGCAGGTGTGTTCTATAAAAAATACTACAGGAAGTCCTTCATGCAATAAAACAACACAAGGTGAAAACCTAGATCAATACACAGGATTGACGAACACCAACTGCGGTAATTACATGTATAAAAACTAAAGCTTCTTTTTCTTACTATTGAAGTCTTTTAGAAGATAATGGAGCATTTACAGAAAAATTATAATAACATTATTCTGTTTATGACACGTGGAAAAGTAAAATGTCTAATATCAGTAGCATAAAGGTCAGGAGGAGAGAAATGGAAGTATACTTTTGTAATTATACACTATATGTGACATAGTATAATATCACTTGAAGGTAGACTGTGATACACTTATTGTAAGTTTATGACAATCACAAATATTTAAAAACAGAGTCAGAGCTAATAAACCGGCGAGAGAGATACGAGAGAGTCATAAAAAAATACTCAATGAATTTTTATTTTATTTTTTATTGTGACAATACTTTGTTCTTATTATTTTATTTTACTTTTCCATAAGTTACTGGATTATAGGTGGCATTTGGTTACATAAGTTCTTCAGTGGTGATTTGTGAGATTCTGATGCATCCATCACCAGAGTACTATACACTGCACCATATATGTTGTCTTTTATCCCTCACCTTCCTCCCACCCTTTCCCCCAAGTCCTCAAAGTCCACTGTATCATTTTCATGCCTTTGCATCCTCATGGCTTAGTGCCTACATATCAGTGAGAACACATGATGTTTGGTTTTCCATTCCTGAGTTACTTCACTTAGAATAATGATCTTCAGTCTCATCCAGGTCATTGAAAATACTACTAATTAATTCCTTTTTATAGCTGAGTAGTATTCTATCATTCAGATATATATATAATATATATGCCACAGATACACACACACACACATATATATTTCTGATTTCTTGATATATCTATATATCTATATATATGTCTATCTCACAGTTTCTTTATCCACTCATTAATTGATGAGCATTTGGGTTGGTTCCACTCTTTTGCAATTGTGAATTGTGCTGCTATAAGATACTATGCACGCGCAAGTATCTTTTTTGAATAATGTCTTCTTTTCCTCTGAATAGATACCCAGTAGTGGGATTGCTGGATCAAATGGTAGTTCTACTTTTAGTTCTTTAAGGATTCTCCACACTGTTTTCCATAGCAGCTATACTAGTTTACATTCCCACCAGCAGTGTAGAAGTGTTCCCCGATTGCTGCATCCATGCCAACATCTACTGTTTTTTTATTTTATTTTTTATTTTTTTAATATTTTATTGCACTTTAGGTTCTGGGGTACATGTGCAGAACATGCAGGACTGTTGCATAGGTACATACAAGGTAATGTGGTTTGCTGCCTCCATCCCCATCACCTATATCTGGCATTTCTCCCCATGTTATCCCTCCCCAACTCCCTACTCCCCCACTGTCCATCCCCTAGTTCCCCCTCAACAGACTCCAGTGTGTGATGCTCCCCTCCCTGTGTCCATGTGTTCTCATTGTTCAACACCTGCTTATGAGTGAGAACATGCAGTGTTTGATTTTCTGTTCTTGTGTCAGTTTGCTGAGAATGATGGTTTCCAGATTCATCCATGCTCTACAAAGGACATGAACTCATCGTTTTTTATGGCTGCATAGTATTCCATGGTGTATACGTGCCACATTTTCCTTGTCCAGCCTATCATTGATGGGCATTTGGGTTGGTTCCAGGTCTTTGCTATTATAAACAGTGCCACAATGAACATGCCACATGTCTTTATGATAGAACAATTTCTAATCCTTTGGATATATACTCAGTAATGGGATTGCTGGGTCAAATGGAATTTCTATTTCTAGGACCTTGAGGAATTGCCACACTATCTTCCACAATGGTTGAACTAATTTACACTCCCACCAACAGTGTAAAAGTGTTCCTGTTTCTCCACATCCTCTCCAGTATCCAAGGGAGGTGATATTTCTTTCTTTCGGTTTTTTTTTTTTTTTTTTTGAGACAGAGTCTCGCTCTTGTTGCTCAAGCCAGAGTGCAATGATGCAATCTTGGTTCACCACAACCTCTGCCTCCTGGGTTCAAGTGATTATCCTGTCTCAGCCTCCCAAATAGTTGGGATTACAGGCATGCATTACCATGCCTGGCTAATTTTTCAGTTTTAGTAGAGATGGGATTTCTTCATGTTGGTCAGGTTGGTCTCAAACTCCTGACCTCAGGTGAGATGCCCACCTCAGCCTCCCAAAGTGCTGGGATTATAGATGTGAGCCACCTAGCCCAGCGGACTTGTGATTTCTAAGTGGAAAGTTTATGCATGCTGCATCAGGGCTCCAGGCCTTCTCTGTAAGTGATGATGAGAGACTGGGGAGAGCTGGGGGATGCTGGCCAGTGGTGGGACTGCAGGCATGGCTGAGCCTCAAGGTGGCTGGGCAGGCAGAGTGGCAGGAAGAGAGAGGCACTGCCCAGAGGTTGGGCCAGCTGCCCGTTCATTCACAGGGCTGCCCTGCTGCAGGGAGATGCATCGGGGCTCATGTCGGCAGCTGTTGACTGAGGCAATTCCAGGGCCTTGGGAGCAGAGCAGGTGGCCCTGCTGACACAGACCCTGTAGAACAGTAAATCCTGCAGGCACAGGACTTCAAGAGAAAGGCTTCCAGTGAAATTGAACTCTAGTTTGTAGAAGGTTGCACAGAACTTGTCCTGTCTTCCTCTTGCTAAAAATCCTCCCCTCTTCTCTTCATCCTGGCAGACACTTCTGTGACTCCAGTACTAGCCTGTGGATGCTGAAGGGAAAAGCAGGCTCTTAGTCTTCTTAGTCCTCTCATCACAGAACTTATTCGTGTGATCCAACCCCCTACCTTACACTCCCAGGACGGGCACTATAGGTCCAGTGGCTTCACCCTGTTTCCCTGGCTTCCAGCTGGTTCACTGTTCAGGGACTGGAAACTTCTCTGAACCACACCCTTTCAGTCACTGTGGGATGCAGCCTTTCTCCTTGGGGATTTTCTTGTGATGCTCTCCTCCTCATGGCTCCCAGCAGGTCTCCACCCCAAGCCTCTCTGAAATCCATTTCCTCCTGAGTGGAGCCTGTGATGAGCTGGGCAGGGTTAGGGTGGATGGTATCTGCAAGACTGACTTCCTCCCAGCCCACTCCCTGCCTGGGCTCTTTCCTCCTTGGGCCCTGAATGCCTGCTCACCACTTGCCCTACAGGGTGAGGCCCACCTAGCTGGATGTGTGCACACCCAGAAAGTGGGGGTGAAAAGCCACCCCACTGCCATATGGGAAACAGAGTGCTCACAGCCATGGAATCACATGCTGGAAAGGAAGTGCTGTGGACTGAAATGTTTGCATCCCTTCAAAACCCATATGCTGGAACCTGATTCCGAACGTGATGGTAGTAGGAGGTGAGCTCTTTGGGAGGTCATGAGGATGGAGCCCTTAGGAATGTGATTAGTGCCGTTATAAGAAGAGATGTCAAAGAGATATCTCTCTCTGCCATGTGAGGGCACAGCAAGAAGGCGGCTGTCTCCTAACCATAAAGAGAGCCCTCTTCAAAAACCCAATCAGCTGGCACCTTGCTCTTGGACTTTCCAGCTTCCATGATGTTGCTTAAGCCACCCAGGCTATGGCATTTTTCTTACAGCAGCCCAAATGGACTGAGACAGGAAGCTATTGGAGCGCCCAGTCCCTGGGTTTTCCTGACATGCTCTCCACACCAACTCCCTGCCTGTTTACTCTTGGTTCCTGAAGATCAAGTATTAGATTAGGACCAAAGGACCATAATGTGAGGCAGTTTCCAAATCAGCACAGGCCCAGCTGGACATCTGAGAGCTCCTTAGAGGCTGAGCTGCCTCTAGCATTTGCTCCACCACTGCCTCACCTCTGGGAAAGCTTTCAGTAGGGAAACAGCTCCCGGTGCTATGTAGCCTGGTGCCCACAGCACCCTGCTTGCTTCTCCTTGTCCTCTAACGGCACCTATAAAGTATGGACATTTTCTCAGGCCCAAACCTCTCCTCTGCCCTTTCCCCTGGAACTTTACTTCTCCCTGGAGTTTATTTTCTAACATAGGTTTAGCGCCCATCCTAATACCCTCCCCTCTGAGGTTTCCTGTCTATTTCAGTCTGTTTTGTGTTGCTGTATCAGAATACCCAAGACTGGGTTGGGTGAGGTGGCTCACACCTGTAATCCTAGCACTTTGAGAGGCTAAGGCAGGCGGATCACTTAAGACCAGGAGTTCAAGATCAGTCTGGCCAGCATGGTGAAACCTAGTCTTTACTAAAAATACAAAAATTAGCCAAGCTTGATGGTGGGCACCTGTAATTACAGTCATTCAGGAGGCTAAGGCAGGAGAATCGCTTGAACCTGGCAGGCAGAAGTTGCAGTGAGCTGAGATCTTGTACCATTGCACTCCTGCCTGGGCAACAAGAGTGAAACTCCATCTCAAAAAAAAAAGAGAATACACAAGACTGAGTAATTCATAATCAACAGAATAGAAATGTGTTGACTAATAGTTCTGGAGGCTGAGGAGTCCAAGGTGGAGGGTCCGGCATCTGGTGAAGGCCTTTTTGCTGCGTCATCACACAGCAGAGGGCAACAGGGAGCCAAATTCACCCTTTTACAACAGCACCAATCCCACCCATCAAAGTGGAGTCCTCCTACCCCGATCACCTCTTAAGTGTCCTACCTTTTTTTTTCCCTTTCTTTGTTTTTGGAGACAGGATCTATGCTGGAGTGCAGTGGTATGATCCTAGCTTACTGTAACCTTGACTTTCTGGGCCTATGTGATCCTTTTACCTCAGCTTCCCAAGTAGCTGGGACTACAAGTGCACACCATCACATCTGGCTAATTTTTAAAAGTTTTTGTAGAGATGTGGCCTCAGTATGTTACCCAGCCCGATCTCAAACTCCTGGCCTCAAGCGAACCTCCTGCCTTGGTCTTCCAAAGCAGTGGGATTACAGTGACCACTGGGCCTGGCCAGTTCTACACCTTAATACTGTCACAATGGCAATTAAATTTCTACGTGAGTTTTGGAGGGGACAGACATTCAAATTATAATAACAGTAACGTCTCTTTACACAGGTTCTTCCATTTCTACCAGGCATCTTCCTTACACTGCCATCTGTAACTTGGCTCTTGGGCTTTGAACATGTTTCTCTTTTTCATGGTATTTTTTATTAATATATAACAGTTGTACACATTTTGGGGGATATATGTGATATTTTGATTAATATATACAATGTGTAAGGATCAAATCAGGCTAATTGGGATATCCATCACATCAAACTATTATCTTTTGTGTTGGGAACATTTGAATTCTTCTCCTCTAGCTATTTTGAAATATATAATAAATTACTATTATTATTATTATTTTGAGGCAGTCTTGCTGTCACCCAGGCTGGAGTGCACTGGCATGATTTCAGCTCACTGCAACCTCCGCCTCACGGGTTCAAGAGATTCTCCTGCCAGAGCCTCCTAAATAGCTGAAATTACAGGTGTCCCCCACCACATCTGGCTAATTTTTGTATTTTTAGTAGAGATGCGGTTTTGCTATGTTGGCCAGGCTGGTCTCGAACTCCTGACCTCAGGTGATATGCCTGCCTTGGCCTCCCAAAGTGGGGGGATTACAGGTGTGAGCCACTGCACCTGGCCGAAATTATTGTTAACTATGATTTCCCTACTGTTTTAGGGCATACTATGAACTATTCCTTCTATCTAATTGTATTTTTGTCTGTTAACTAATTTCTCTTCACCCCCTCACACTTCCTTTGTTTCTGGCCTCTGGTAAGCATTCTATTCTCCACTTCCATGAGATCCACTTATTTGATTATTATTTTTAGCTCAAACATATGGGTGAGAACATGCAGTCTTTGTCTTTCTGTTCTTGGTTGTTTCACTTCACATTCGTTTCTAAAGACATTTCCTCATAGTTGCTTCCAGATTCACTGCCCTCATTCTCTCCCTCCTCCTTTCCCCACTCCATTAAGAACTCCAGTTTTGTTGATGATGGTTCAAAGGTAATTGGGACAATCCCATCCTCCTTTGTCACTAATTGGTCTGAGGGCAGGTGTGCTTACCAAATCTGACCGATGACGTGTGGCAAGTCTACTAGAAGACTTCAGGAATTTTTTTTTTCTCCCTAGTAACAAGATAGAGTCCAGGCCTCATAAAAGGGAGGACCTTTTGTTCCATGTGTTTCCTTCATGCTTAGGATGCTGCCAAGTGAGTGTGTGGTATTTGAGGCTGCGACAGCCACCTTGCAACAATGAGAGATGACCTGCAACCAGATGAGAAGTCCTGAGACCTTAGCATCATAGGTGTACCTCTGTACAGCCCTGCCTGCCTCTGGGCTTCTTGCAAATTGACATAATAAGGGTCTGTATTGTTCTAGCCACCCTCCATTTGGTAATCCATTAATTGTAGCTGGAAGAATTCTGACTGTTGCCCAGGGCGTCCAGACTAATATGACCATGTCTGCCTCTAACCCTTTAAAAACCATTCTATATAGGTAGCAAAGTTCTGTTTCTGGACTAAGGCCTCAGTCACATCACTTCCCTTACCCAGAGCTGGCGGCAGCTCCTGATGATCTTGCAGTTTGAGTCCCAGCTTCTCAGCAGGTCTGGCTTGAATGGAGAACCTCTCCACTGGAGTCTGCAGCGAATAAAGTCACAGCAAGTGCTTCTAAGAGGCCTTGGAAGTCCACATAGATATTTGTTACACTGAGAATAAGGAGCTGCCACCATGACCCAGAGAAATAATTTTCAACCGATCATCAGAATCTCCTTAGAGGGCTTGTTATGAACAGACTGTTGGGCCTCACTGTCAGAGTTTCTGATTCAGTACATCTGGGGAACTACCCAATAATTTGCACTTCTGACAAGCTCCCAGGGGATGCTGATGCTGCTGGTCCAGGGACCACCCTTTGAGAGCCACTGGCTTAGAGAATACTTGGGTATTAGAGTGAAGCCAGCCCTGACTTTCTCCCCTCCACCCTGCTACCACCAGGGCCCTTCAGTGTTCAGCAGGAACTGCCCTTATCCTCACTGTCAACCCACAGAAGGAATGAAGGCTAAGCCCCGAGGGGAGGGGACAAAGAAAGAGAAGTACTTATGGAGTACCTGCCACATTCCAGGAACTTCATGGGCAAGAGATTTAAGGGTAAGCACAGGTAGACATTGCTCCTGCACCCCTGGAGCTCACAGACAAGTGACTACACAAAGAACAAGTGAACAGTTGAGGAAAACAAGCTCAGATGTCATAGGATCTATGTAAGAAACACAGGCGGTTGCCTTATACAGGAGGTCATGAAAACCCTCTCTGAGCAGGTGACTCTTAAGTTGAGAGAAGCCAAAGCAAAGGGGAGAGGGAGCAATTCACAACAAACTCAAAAGATGAAACAAGAAGTGGCAAGAGGTGGGGATGAGCTGGGTATGGTCAAAGCTCAGAGAGTCAGATTGGCTGGAGATGGGGGAGCAAGGAGAAGCAGCATGAGATGCAATCAGGGAGTAGGTGAAGAGAAGCAGCACAAATGGGAATTCATAAAACACACTACAAAACCCTGCCAAGCACGTGCTGTCTCTCCGCTGAGTGTCAGCGCTCTGGCAGAGAATCCTCTACTCTGTCACGGGACCCAGGACACATGCTACCAGCATGAGGCACCCCTTCCTGGTCAGATGCCAGACATGCCAGTCAGAGGCCAAGAAGGATGGTCCTGGTCCCACCCAGGATGTGGAGAGAAAGCAACTGATTGTGGCAGAAATAACATAGAGTCTGGAAAAGAAGAGCTGGGTCCAATCTGGGTTTTTGTAGCTGCAGCCATGTCCCCTGCCCTCCTTGAGCCTGATGGTCTCTCTGGAGAATGGAGATCAGAATGCTGTGTTTGCCATATCATGTGTACAGGCTCTTTGCATCTGCAAAGGATTATTTCTTCAGAGCCCTGTTTATCTATTCCAATGTTCTAATGAAAAATTCATAAACAAACCATTCTGGCCACTTCAACTTGCTGTTTGCATCTATGTGCAATAATACACGCTGTACTCTTCTGGTGCTCAAAGGGGCATGGGACTCTTGGACCATTTGAAGAAGGCAGGAGCACTCGGAAAAAGTCTCCTGGAATCATGTTTGCACTGGCCTGGAAAAATGTCCCTGAATGCTTTCTGTTGGAGGCCTTGGAGGGTCCCTAGAGTTGAACAGGAATAGTCAGCGGCAGGCTCACGTGTCTCGTTGTTTCTGAACCTTTGGCAAAATTAAGAGCAGCTTCTCCGGGCCAAGCAGGAATGTTTTATGATGTGCTGACACCTCGAGGGATGTCACAGGGTGCGCCGGGTGCCATCTCCGGAGCATGTGAGTTTATGGCTTTCTCTTCTCCATGCTCCAGGAACGCAGCCCCCCCAGCCCGTGCTCGCTGCTGAAAACAAAAAGGAAATCTGTGAGGAGCTGTCACCTTTGCCCAGGCCCAGGCCATGCCCAGGCCCATTCCTTGAGGTTTTGGCATTCAAAGGAAAGAGCAAGTCCTCTCCTGGCTGCACACGCTGCTTTCCTCCAGCACTGCTGCGGCTTCAATAGAGACGCTCTGTGGGCATTCCCCGTTGAAGGACACATCCATGCTCATGAACAGAGCCAACTCAGGACTGGGTTCCCAATTTGGCTCTGCCACTGTGAGCTACCCGGGCAAACCACTTTGTTTTCTCTTCCCTTAAAATAGGGTGAGTAGAGCTTACTGTCTAGAGTAGCAATCAGATAGCTACTGGTAGATAGTTATTGATCGAGGTAGCTGTTATTGCTTGAGAGCTTCAGTCACTGTGCTAAACTACTCCTATGGATTATTTAATTCAGCATTCTAAAGATTCCTATGACATAGGCACTGTTTTACAGATGAACAAATGAGGCTCAGAGCCATTAGGAAAGTGGCCCAAAGTCACACAGCTGGCAGGATTCAAATCCACCGGACTTTAGGGCTGACCATTATACGGACAGTCCCTTAGGTTTTCTGTTGAACCATTGTTACTGTTTAAAGAGTCTGGTTAAAGGCATGATTTGAGCTGCAGCTCCATGCTCTCTAGTTCCCTTGCCATGTGCCCATCGCCTGAGTAGAGAAGTCAGAACAGCACACCATGGCACTGGGTACTGAGGATCAGAGTTGGCAGGGAGCTCAGAGGGTCCCAGCTCCCACCAGCACCAGTGGCAGATTTAGGCTGGTTTCCTGAAATATGGGCCTTCAACACTCCTCTGGGCAGCTTTAGTTTTCTTAGGCTTGAACAGGAACCTGCCAGAGCTGAGTGTTTGATGGGAGACACTTGGCATCTGCGATGGGATAGCTCTGGGCAGGTTAGTTTGCCCTTTTGAGCCAGTTTCCTCATCTGCAGATGAGGCCAGGATAATTGTTATTCTTCAGAGCATGAGATGGAGCATATAGAGCTCTTAGCATCACATCTGGTAAGCACTGAGCAGAGGAGAGCCTTGTCATCCTACCCTAAAGGCTCCAGGCAGAAGGCAAAACAAAGGTGGGGAAGAGAGCCCTCATTATGAAAATTTTCTAGGACACAGAAAGGCAAAAGTCAAATAAAGAAAGACCCAACTATAATTTGACATGCAGCAGGGACTCCCTGGCCTTCCTGTTCTTCTTCCTTGTGTATCTACTTTGACCCTTCCTTTTAAATGTACCTAACCTTTTTTCAAGTAAAGCAAGCAGTCTCTTCCCTACTTCACCCGGAGGGACATGCGAGAGATTCTAAAGACGCTGTGATGTCCAGCTTCTGCAGAGAAAGGCAGAGCATCACATTGCCAAGAGCACGGGCTGTCCTGAACTGTAAGTACCCTGGTCACAGTGTGCTGTGTGTTATGTTAAAGGCACATAATTAGCTGTGCCTTTTTCCTGAGGCTTTAAAAAAATTCTTAAATTCCCACAGAGTCTCTTTAAATCAGCTAAACAGTAAATTCTTTTTGCATTAACCTTAAAGAAACTGAGTGGTTTGTAGAAATGTCTAAGAATCGATCATTTTACAGGGGCTGAATTCTGCTTTTGAGCCCACATCACCAAGAATTCCACCCAAGAGGGCAGCCCAGTTACATCGCCTGAGGCCAGCAGCCACTATTTATGACTGATACAGTATCCATGGCCCTATTTCTTGCTGACAGCACTCTGATTTTGTTTAGAGCAGCAACAAACTCAGTTCCCAGTGGTGTACTCACTTCCCCAGACACCCTTACAACTAGGGGCAGTCTTGTAACACCTCGTGGACAATGAGACATGCACCTGGGAGAGCTTCGGAGCTCTTTGGAAGGTGTGCACTTTCTCCCTTCTCCCTTGTTTCTACCTTGAACAGACATGAGGTGTGGAACCAAAGCTGCCATCTTGAAAAGAAGATGAAAGGCTACAGAGGATGGAAGAGAAGTGGTCCTGACATCCGTGAGCTGCTGGACTATCCCAGCATTTCCTGCTTCCAGCTGTATGTTAATGTGAGAAAAGAAAACTCCCTCCCGGCTGTGGTGGGAGTTGGGTTGCCTAGATGGCTGAACTGCACTGGGGCAGATACATGAAGTGAGGCCACTGTGGGGCAGGAGAACCCCCAGATAAGAGTATCCTCATCTCACTCTGGGCCTTTCATGTCCCACAGGGGAAAAACTTGTTTAAGTCACTTTAGTTGGATTTTTTTATTACTTGCAGCCTAAAGTATTCCTAACTGGTAAGCAGAGTGGCACAACCTTTGAAAACCCAGGAAGAGCAAACTGTGGAGTAAATTCAGGGCTGGATTTTCTGCTTTGATCATGGTCTTTCCATTCCTTCTGAGTTAGAGATTGGCTAAGTCACCCTCATAAAGCAGCAGAGTGTATTCAGAAAATCTAGATCAGGAAGTTTGGATAGGTCATACACAAGACACATCTAGAAAAAGCAGTGAGGGTCCCTGTCACACAATAGCTTTTCAGGGGAGGATGTCCTCAGAGAGCACCCAGATCCTCATCTCTCCTCCTCTCCTTGGGTTCCCATTCAGCTATGTCAAATTACTCACCATTTCCTGAACATTCTGTGCCTTGGCTAAGCCATCCCCTTGGCTCCAAAGCTTTCATCATCCCTTCTTCCACTCCCTTTTTTGGCTCATCCTTCAAGACCCTACTTGGTGACCTCTTCTGTCAGCTCCTCCTGATCACCCCCATGTGTCCCCACCCAGACAGGATGTATTATTCTTTCCACTAGGTCATATCAGAACTCTACTCTCACATCTTTTCTAGCCCTCCTTCATCCGACAAGTGCCTATTCCTTGGAATACCAGGATAGGCAGTTGATAGCATATGATACTGTAATTCCTTGTAGTGTAGACACATTTATCTTACCCACCAGAGCAGGATTTCTTTCAGGACAAGATCAATTTATCATGACCACTTAGTTTTTTTTCCAGAGCCCAGTATGATACATGGAAGACAGAAATCAGGGCTTAAATGTTCAAATCTGGTGCTGCTCAAAGTGTGTGCATGAGAATGTGGTTTCTTGGGAAGACTGTAGAAACTACACACCAACAGGATTCCATGGTCAAACAGGTGTAGGGATGCCAGAGTGCACAAGGCCACAGGTCTCTACTGCCAGGTTTCTCAAGCCCTAACCACTTGTGAATCACTAAGTGGGAGATTCAGTACTCAGGCTTGCCCCAGTGGGTTTGACCATGGAATCTCTTTTTCATGGAGAACCTCAAGGGGCTACACTGTGGAGGAATGCATTTTGGACACGCAAAGTCAGACACTCATTCAGTTTTAAAAGAAAGAATCATCCAGTGTCTTTCTTAAGGTTTCCAAGCTGGTTGGAGGAGCAGATGGGACCTAAGATTGAGAGTCCTTGAAGGCATACCATGAGAGACCGCAGGGGTGATCAGACTGTGAACTGTGGTCCACAGGCAACAGTCAGTGAACTGTGGTCCACAGGCAACAGTCAGTGTACTGTGGTCCACAGGCAACAGTGAGAGGTGTCAAGAAGACCTGGGTTCAAGTCTGGATTTTCTGCATACCTGAGTCACATAAGCACACACTCTAAATGCTCTCAGCCTCAGGTTTCTCATCTTTAAAATGTGGCTAATAATGCCTATCTCACACAGTACGTGTGATGTCTCAAGGGTCAAACATATTTCAAAGGGTCAGTAAATGATTGCTATGGAAGCCAACAGCATTCTCCAAGCTACTTTGGATGGAAGGACAGATCCTACAGATGTTGGATGTAAACGTTACAGATATTGGAGGTAAACATTCAAGAAAAGTTAACATCCCTTTGGGTACATATTCCAAAGGTGCATAGAGATAAAGCCAGGAAAGGACTCTCTAGCCCAATGTTACCAGTAGGACAAGGGGCTGGTTCATTCTGGAATCTTCCTTCTTGCACCTGGGGACTGATGCATGAACCAACATCCCAACATTCCTTGGTCCTCGAAGCTGGCATCCTTCCCCATCATGGTGGCCGTCTGTCTATAATCCTCTGCACCCCAGGGTGGGTGGGTGTGCAGCCAGACTCCACATTTCTCTTCTCCTCTTCAGTCCACTGTAACCTGGCCCCTGCTCACCTCTTTTTTACCCTTCACTCTCTCTGTCACTCTCTGTCTTAGGGATGCTGCCCCTCCTTTACTCCTGGCACCCTCAGAGTTCTTCCTTTGTGTCTGAAAGCCTTCGCGTCTCTTTGCTGGTCCCACTCTTCCTTCAAGTCTCATCTCAAATGTCAGGATCTTAAGAGAAGCCTTCTCTAAGCACTGCCATGATGAGTCACTCCTCTGTACAGCTTCTTCTGCTTTTTCTTCCTACTAAACACTATTAACAATGATATACTTTAGTGATCTTTTAAAAATAATGTCTAGTTCCCATTCCTAGGCGGGAAGCTTCATGAGATGTGCTTTGCTGACCATGACATGCCTGGGGCCTAAACGGGGCTGAACACTTCTGTAGTTGCCCACTAGATAACAGGTGAAGGAACTGGTGCATAATGCGGTCTTGACAACATTTTTTGTTATTTTTGGGGTCCAGGGATCCCCAAATATTCTGAATGAGATTGCTTCCTTCGTGGATTTGGAAGGATTGGGCTCGAAAAGATGGCGAAGTCTGCTTCTTCCCAGAGAGAATTGTTTTTTTTCAGGCTTAGCATGTGAGTGGCCAGACACGGGAGCTGGCAAGAGGCCCCATCGTCAGCAAGAGCCTGGATCTCGCACACTCCACAGGGGACCATTTAGGCACCCCTGGGAGAAAATTCTTCCAACCTTCAGCAGAGCATTTCCTGAACACTCAACACATTTTATTTTTAGACATTGCAAATTTTGGAAGAACTTATATTTTCTGTTTTGCTTCAGCCGCTGGGAATCTCAAGTTGGATTTGTGGCCACTTCTCACAACCGAATAAGAGCTAAAGGCTTCCAGGCCGGGCGCGGTGGCTCACGCCTGTAATCCCAGCACTTTGGGAGGCCGAGGCGGGTGAATCACGAGGTCAAGAGATCGAGACCATCCTGGTCAACATGGTGAAACCCCATCTCTACTAAAAATACAAAAATTAGCTGGGCATGGTGGCGCGCGCCTGTAGTCCCAGCTACTCGGGAGGCTGAGGCAGGAGAATTGCTTGAACCCAGGAGGCGGAGGTTGCAGTGAGCCGAGGTCGCGCCATTGCACTCCAGCCTGGGTAACAAGAGCGAAACTCCGTCTCAAAAAAAAAAAGAGCTAAAGGCTTCCAGCTTGGGTGTTAACCACACCCAGGATTCATTTTCCTTTCTTACCCCCATTCTCCTTTTATTCCGATTTCTTACTGTACTTATTCCACATCCTGATGCATGTCTGTAACACTGTTGGCCATATCATTGTTTTTTCTGTAGTGATTCAGGTACTTTTTAAATTGCAGTGAAATTCACATAACGTAAAATGAGCCGTTTTAAAGTATGTAATTCAGAGACATTTAGTACATTCACAATGCTGTGAAACCACCACCTCTATCTCATTCCAAAACATTTTCATCACTTTACCGGAAAACCCTACACTCCTTAAGAGTCACTCCCCTCTCCCCCAGCCCCTGCAACCACCAATCTGCATTCTGTTTCTATAGATTTGCCTATTCTGGATATTTTATCTAAGTGGAATATATGATATGTGGCCTTCTGTGCCTAGCTTCTTTCGTTTGCCATAATGTTTTGAGATTCATCCATGTTGAAGCATGCATCAGTACTTCTTCATTCCTTTTTTTTTTTTTTTTTTTTTTGATACAGAGTCTTACTCTGTCACCCAGTCTGGAGTGCAGTGGCACGATCTCGGCTCACTGCAACCTCCATCTCCTGGGTTCAAGTAATTCTCCTGTCTCAGCCTCCCGAGTAGCTGGGATTTCAGGCATGTGGCACCATCCCTGGCTAATTTTTGTATTTTAGTTGAGATGGGGTTGCACCATGTTGGCCTGGCTGGTCTCGAACTCCTGACCTCAAGTGATCTACCTGCCTCGGCCTCCCAAAGTGCTGGGCTTATAGGCGTGAGCCACTATGCCCGGCCCTCATTTCTTTTTATAGTTTGTGTTGATGGATCAACTGGTTCAAAATGTGGGTCAGCAAAAGCTTGGAGCATCAAGGTCCTGCTAACATGTGAGAGGCAGAATACTTCTCCAGTTCTCTACAGAGTACATGATAGAGAGGCTCTGACCCAGAAAACCAATGTGCCATAGATGATCCAATATTACATTCCAGAGGTCTTGGGACCTGGGCATGAGCCGCTTCTCTCCAGAGATATTCTCCCAGAATAGACAGAGGTGTCAGTCAGCATGAAAATAACCTTGGCAGAGATCCCTCCGCCAGAAAGATAGCCACAAACATGTGTGCCAAGGCACATGGTGGTGGGGAGGGGGTTCTAAATTAAGTCTTGGGTTCTAAGTTCTATTGACTTGGGCCTGGTGGATCTGATCATTCAGTTCTGCCTCTTTGGGTGCACGTCCCTGGTTTGGCAGATGCTAGGTGAGAAGGGTTTTGGGAAGGCCAAGGTCGAGGTGCTGCCAAGAACTGTGGTATGATTTACAGCACTCAGGCACTACATCCAGGCCAGAAACAAACTGAAGAGGGAAAAATAAAGGGAAGCAAATGAAGTTCAGCTTCTTGAATGGAACTTAGAGAAGCAAATATAATGCCATTTGGCTCATAGAAAGGGCACCTTTCACATATTCACTAATTACTGAGATTAGAGATGATCAGAGGGGTTACAGGGAACTGAGTTAGATGAAAACGACTATAGAAACCACTGTGGGCTGAACCCAATTTTCGTCTGTGACAAAGCATCATCTTCTTTTTAAATTTCATAATGATGTGAAAATGGTGTTTTTGGCATTTGTGGGATGCCTAGGGCGAAAATGAACCTGAGAATAGGCCCCAGCTGTGTTATCTCTGGTTACAACAACTTGGGTGCTTTTCCTCCCTGACTCTCAGTTTTCTTATCCGTAAAATGAAGATGATAGTATGGTTACCTTGGAGAACTACCATGTGGCTTGAAACGGATGTAGCTGAGATGCCTGGAACTTGCAGGTGCTCCTTCAAGTGAAGCTTGATATCTTCCTCCTTCTTTCTCTTCTAAGTATTAAAGGAAAAATAGGCCTTTAGCTGAACATAATAAGGCATAGCTATTAGTGATGCCCATTCCCAATGGTGGGCTGCCATGAGAAAGCAAAGGAGTAAGACATAGTGAATGCCTGTGATTGAGATGGCTTCAAGACTTCAAATTGGAAAAGATAAATCCATAAATCATTCTACTATAAAGACACAGGCACACATGTTTATTGCAGCACTATTTATGATAGCAAAGACTTGGAACCAACCCAAATGACCATCAAGGATAGACTGGATAAAGAAAATGTGGCACATATACACCATGGAATACTATGCAGCCATAAAAAAGAATGATGTCTTTTGCAGGGACATGGATGAAGCTGGAAGCCATCATTCTCAGCAGACTAACACAGGAACAGAAAACCAAACACCACATGTTCTCACTCATAAGTGGAAGTTGAACAATGAGAATACATGGACACAGGGAGGAGACCAGCACACACACGGGCCTGTCGGGGGGTTTGGAGGAAGGGGAGGGAGAACATCAGGACAAATACCTAATGCATGCAGGGCTTAAAACCCAGATGATGGGTTGATAGGTGCAGCAAACCACCATGGCACATGTATACCTATGTAACAGACCTATAAGTTCTGCACATATATGCCAGAACTTATAAAATTAAAAAAAAATAAATCCACAGGAGAAACAATTTTAGAATAACTCAAAACAGTGTGCAGTGTGACGCAGGTACTCCCTCCTTTGGTCTCAGTTGGCACCCTCTCCTCTGGATAGCCTCATCTGAAACCCGCGATGGGTGAATGCCACTCCATCCCAGCAGGCTTTCCATCCCAGCACTGACATCACATCAAAATGATCTAATTGTGAGTCTGGGCCTCCCACCTCCAACCTACTGCGAAGACTGCCCTGCATATAAGCACTTTTTTGTGTGTGTGTGTGTGGTTGCTTGCCTTTCTCTGATATTATTAAATCTTAGCCACTTGATGTGTTGAAAACATTGGCCAGGCACAGTGGCTCTAGTGCCTGTAATACCAGTACTTTAGGAGGCCAAGGTGGGTAATCACCTGAGGTCAGGAGTTTGAGAGCAGCCTGGCTAACATGGTGAAACCCAGCCCTACTAAAAATACAAAAACTAGCTGGGCATGGTGGCACATGCCTATAATCTCAGCTACTCAGAAGGCTGAGACTAGAGAATCGCTTGAACCTGGGAGGTGGAGGTTGCAGTGAGCAGAGATTGCACCATTGCACTCCAACCTGGGCAACAAAAGTAAAACTCCATCTCAAAAAAAAAAAAAGAAAAGAAAAAAGAAAGAAAGAAAGAAAGAAAAAGAAAAAGAAAATGGTTTGTTCATGTCTTCTTCTGTTTACTCTGAATATGCACCTTTCTTTATTCCAAAACAATGAGGGGGCATTAATACATCTATAGTTTGTTTTAAGGGCTGAGTCTCCTATGTTCCATGGAAAAGTGTTTATTTTATTTTATTATATATATATATTTTGTTGCACTTTATATGTGCAAAACATGCAGGATTGTTGCATAGGTACATACATGGCAATGTGGTTTGCTGCCTCCATCCCCCCATCACCTATATCTGGCATTTCTCCCCCTGTTCTCCCTCCCCAACCTCCCTGCCCCACGCTGTCCCTCCCCTACTCCCCCACAACAGACCCTAGTGTGTGATGCTCCTCTCCCTGTGTCCATGTGTTCTCATTGTTCAACACCTGCCTATGAGTGAGAACATGCGGTGTTTGTTTTTCTGTTCTTGTGTCAGTTTGCTGAGAATAACGATTTCCAGATTCATGCATGTCCCTACAAAGGACACGAACTCATCGCTTTTTGTGGCTGCATAGTATTCCATGGTGTATATGTGCCACATTTTCCTTGTCCAGTCTATTATTGATGGGCATTTGAGTTGGTTCCAAGTCTTTGCTATTGTAAACAGGGCTGCAGTAAACATACGTGTGCATGTGTCTTTAAAATAGAATGATTCCTAATCCTTTGGATATATACCCAGTAATGGGATTGCTGGGTCAAATGGAATTTCTATTTCTAGGTCCTTGTGGAATCGCCACACTGTCTTCCACAATGGTTGAACTAATTTACACTCCCACCAACAGTATAAAAGTGTTCCTATTTCTCCACATCCTCTCCAGCATCTGTTGTCTCCAGATTTTTTGATGATTGCCATTCTAACTGGAGTGAGATGGTATCTCAATGTGGTTTTGATTTGCATTTCTCTAATGACCAGTAATGTCTTCTTTTGAAAAGTGTCTGTTCATGTCCTTTGCCCACTTTTGAATGAGTTTGTTTGTTTGTTTTCTTGTAAATCTGTTTTAGTTCTTTATAGATTCTGGATATTAGCCCTTTGTCAGATGGGTAGACTACAAAATTTTTTTCCCATTCTGTTGGTTGCTGGTTCACTCTAATGATTGTTTCTTTTGCTGTACAGAAGTTCTGGAGTTTAATTAGATCTCATTTGTCTATTTTGGCTTTTGTTGCCAATGCTTTTGGTGTTTTAGTCATGAAATCCTTGCCTATGCCTATGTCCTGAATGGTTTTGCCTAGGTTTTCTTCTAGGGTTTTTATGGTGTTAGGCCTTATGTTTAAATCTTTAATCCATCTGGAGTCAGTTTTAGTGTAAGGTGACAGAAAGGTGTCCAGTTTCTGCTTTCTGCACATGGCTAGCCAGTTTTCCCAACACCATTTATTAAACAGGAAATCCTTTCCCCATTGCTTGTTTTTGTCAGGTTTGTCAAAGATCAGATGGTTATAGATGTGTTGTGTTGCCTCCGAGGCCTCTGTTCTGTTCTATTGGTCTATATCTCTGTTTTGGTATTGGTACTATGCTGTTTTGATTATTGTAGACTTGTAGTATAGTTTGAAGTCAGGTAGCATGATGCCTCCAGCTTTGTTTTTTTTTTTTTGCTTAGAATTGTCTTGGCTATGCAGGCTCTCTTTTGGTTCCATATGAAGTTTAAGGTGGTTTTTTCCAGTTCTGTGAAGAGGGTCATAGGTAGCTTGATGGGGATAGCATTGAATCTATAAATTACTTTGGGCAGTATGGCCATTTTCACAATATTGATTCTTCCTAACCATAAGCATGAAATGTTTTTCCATCTGTTTGTGTCCTCTCTTACTTCCTTCAGCAGTGGTTTGTAGTTCCCCTTGAAGAGGTCCTTTACATCCTTTGTTAGGTATTTTATTCTCTTTGTAGCAATTGTGAATGGCAGTTCGTTCCTGATTTGGCTGTCTTTAAGTCTGTTATTGGTGTATAGGAATGCTTGTGATTTCTGCACATTGATTTTGAGACTGCTGAAGTTGCTTATCAGGTTCGGGAGATTTGGGCTGAGACGATGGGGTCTTCTAAACATACAATCATGTCATTTGCAAATAGAGACAAATTGACTTCCTCCTTTTATAATTGATTACCCTTTATTTCTTTTTTTTGCCTGATTGCTCTGACTAGAACTTCCAGTACTATATTGAATAGGAGTAGTGAGAGAGGGCATCCTTGTCTAGTGCCAGATTTCAAAGGGAATGTTTCCAGTTTTTGCTCATTCAGTATGATATTGGCTGTGGGTTTGTCATAAATAGCTTTCATTATTTTGAAATACGTTCTGTTGATACCTAGTTTATTGAGAGTTTTTAGCATAAAGGGCTATTGGATTTTGTTGAAGGCCTTCTCTGCATCAATTGAGATAATCATGTGGTTTTTGTCTTTGGTTCTCTTTATGTGGTGGATTATGTTTATAGACTTGTGTATTTGAACCACCCTTGCATCCCTGAGATGAAGCCTACTTGATTGTGATCGATAAGCTTTTTGATGTGCTGTTGCAATCAGTTTGCCAGTATTTTATTGAAGATTTTTGCATCTATGTTCATCATGGATATTGGCCCGAAGTTTTCTTTTCTTGCTGAGTCTCTGCTGGGTTTTGGTATCAGGATGATGTTGGTCTCATAAAATGATTTGGGAAGGATTCCCTCTTTTTGGATTGTTTGGAATAGTTTCAGAAGGAATGGTACCAGCTCCTCTATGTATGTCTGGTAGAATCCGGCTGTGAACCCATCTGGACCTGGGCTTTTATTGGGTGGTAGGCTCTTAATTGCTGCCTCAACTTCAGACCTTGTTATTGGTCTATTCACGGTTTCGACTTCTTCCTGGTTTAGGCTTGGGAGGGTGCAAATATCCAGGAATTTATCCATTTCTTCAAGGTTTACTGGTTTATGTGCATAGAGTTGTTTGTAGTAATCTCTGATGATAGTTGTATTTCTGTGGAATTGGTGGTGATATCCCCTTTATCATTTTTTATTGCATCTATTTAATTATTCTCTCTTTTCTTTTTTATTAATCTTGCTAGTGGTCTGTCTATTTTGTTGATTTTTCAAAAAAAACAGCTCCTGGATTTGTTGATTTTTTGAAGGTTTTTTTGCATCTCTATCTCCTTCAGTTCTGCTCTGATCTTAGTTATTTCTTATCTTCTGCTAGCTTTTGAGGTTTTTTTTTTTTTCTTGCTCCTCTAGCTTTTTCAGTTTTGATGATAGGGTGTTGATTTTAATCTTTCCTTGCTTCTCATGTGGAAATTTATTGCTAAAAATTTTCCTCTAGACACTGCTTTAAATGTGTCCCAAAGATTCTGGTACATTGTGTCTTCATTCTCGTTGGTTTCAAAGAACATCTTTATTTCTGCCTTCATTTTATGGTTTATCCATCAACATTTAAGAGCCAGTTGTTCAGTTTCCATGAAGTTGTGTGGTTCTGAGTTAGTTTCTTAATCCTGAGTTCTAATTTGATTGCACTGTGGTCTGAGAGACTGTTGGTTATGATTTCTGTTCTTTTGAATTTGCTGAGGATGATTTATTTCCAATTATGTGGTCAATTTTAGAGTAGGTGTGATGTGGTGCTGAGAAGAATGCATATTCTGTGGATTTGGGGTGGAGAGTTCTGTATATGTCTATTAGGTTTGCTCGGTCGAGATCTGAGTTCTAATCCTGGATATACTTGTTAATTTTCTGTCTTGTTGATCTGTCTAATATTGATGGCAGAGTGTTAAAGTCTTCCACTGTGATTATGTGGGAGTCTAAGTTTCTTTGTAGGTCATTAAGAACTTGGTTTATATATCTGGATGCTCCTGTATTGGGTGTGAATATATTTCGGATCATTAATTCTTCTTGTTGCATTGATCCTTTTACCATTATGTAATGCCCTTCTTTGTCTCTTTTGATCTTTATTGGTTTAAAGTCTATTTTATCAGAGACTAGGATTGCAACTCCTGCTTTTTTTTTTTTTGCTCTCCATTTGCTTGTAAATCTTCCTCCATCCCTTTATTCTGAGCCTATGTGTGTCCTTGTATGTGAGATGGGTTTCCTGGATACAGCACACCGATGGGTTTTGGCTTTTTATCTAATTTGCCAATCTGTGTCTTTTGATTGGGGCATTTAGCCCATTTACATTTAAGGTTAATATTGTTATGTGTGAATTTCATCCTGCCATTTTGATGCTAGCTGGTTGTTTTGCCCATTAGTTGATACAGTTTCTTCACTCTTTTGATGCTCTTTACCATTTGGTACATTTTTGGAGTGGCTGGTACTGGTTGTTCCTTTCTATGTTTAGTGCTTCATTCAGGAGCTCTTGTAAGGCAGGCCTGGTGATGAGGAAATCTCTCAGCAATTACTTGTTCATAAAGGATTTTATTTCTCCTTCACTTATGAAGCTTCGTTTGGCTGGATATGAAATTTAGGTTGAAAGTTCTTTTCTTTAAGGATGTTGAATATTGGCCCCCACTCTCTTCTGGCTGGTAGGGTTTCTGCTGAGAGATCTGCTGTGAGTCTAATGGGTTTCCCTTTGTGGATAACCTGACCTTTCTCTCTGGCTTCCCTTAGCATTTTTTCCTTCATTTCAACCCTGGTGAATCTGTCAGTTGTGTGCCTTGGGGTTGCTCTTCTTGAGAAATATCTTTGTGGTGTTCTCTGTATTTCCTGGACTTGAATATTGGCCTGCCTTGCTAGGTTGGGGAAGTTCTCTTGGATAATATCCCCAAAAGTGTTTTCCAGCCTGGATTCATTCTCACAGTCCATTCAGGTATGCCTATCAAACATAGATTAGGTCTTTTCACATAATCCTATATTTTTGGAGGCTTTGTTCATTTCTTTTCACTCTTTTTTCTCTAATCTTGCCTTCTTGTTTTATTTCATTGAGTTGACCTTCAATCTTTGATATCCTTTCTTCTTCTTGGTCAATTAAACTATCGAAACTAGTGCATGCTTTGCAAAGTTCTCGTGTTGTGTTTTTCAGCTCCATTAAGTCATTTATATTCTTCTCCAAGCTGTTTATTCTCATTAGCATTTCATCAAACCTTTTTTCAAGGTTCTTAGTTTCTTTGCATTGGGCTAGAACATATCCTTTTAGCTCAGAGAAGTTTGTCATTACCCACCTTCTGAAGCCTGTTTCTTTCAATTCATCAGATTCCTTCTCAATCCAGCTTTGTACCTTTGCTGGTGATGAGTTGTGATCCTTTGGTGGAGGGGAGTCATTCTGGTTTTCGGTGTTTTCATCCTTTTTGCACTGGTTTCTTCCCATCTTTATGAATTTATCTACCTGTGGTCTTTAGAGTTGGGGACTTTTGGGTGGACATCCTTTTGTTGATGATGAAGTTATTTCTTTCTGTTGTTTGGTTTTCCTTCTAACAATCAGGCCCCTCTGCTGTAGGACTGCTGTAGGTCCACTGCAGATCCAGCTTGCCTAGGGATCACCTGCAGTGGCTTCAGAACAGTAAGGGTTGCTGACAGTTTCTTCTTCCGTTATCTTCGTCCAATACCCACTAGATGTCAGCCTGAGCTCTCCTTTATGAGATGACTCTTTGGATATATGGGGATCAGTGAGCTGCTTGAGGAGACAGTCTGTCCCTTATAGGAGCTCAAGTGCTGAGCTGTGAGCTCCATTGTTCTGTTCAGAGCTGCTGGGCAGGTACATTTAAGTCTGCTGCAACGGAACTCATAACTGTCTTTGTTCCCAGGTGCTCTGTCCTGGGAAGGTGGGGCTTTATTTATATGTTCCCGACGTGCTGCTGCCTTTTTTCAGAGTTGCCCTGCACAGCAAGGATGTAGCCTAGTCACAGTCTGCCAGCAGAGGCATTGCTGAGCTGCCGTAGGCTCTGCCCAGATGCTGTGTGAACTTCCTTGTGGTTTTGTTTATAGAGGTATAGTTAGAACTGCCTAGGTAATGGCGGTCTGTCTCAGTAATGGCAGACTGCCTCTGTAATGGCAGACTGCCTCGGTAATGGAGGATTGCCTCAGTAATGGTGGACTGCCTTGGTAATGGCAGACACCCTTCCTCCAGCAGAGCTAGACCATCCTGGGTCCGGCTGCACTTGCTGCGAAACTCTCAGTCCAGAGCGTTTCCAATTGCTGGTCTTTGTTGGGGTGCGACCCGCTGAGCCAGCCTGTTTCAGCTCCCTTTTCTTCAGCTGAGTAGCAGCTCTCCTCCTTTTCTTCAGTTGAGTGGGAATGTCTCCCAGGCATTCCAGGTGCCAGTTGAAATAGGTGCCCAGATTTGTCTGGGTTTTTGTGTGGAGAACTGCTGCACTGGCTGAAACAGCCCTGTTGGAAACTCGTGGTGCTTTTCAGCCCAGGAATCTCCTGGTCTGTGGGCGGTAATAACTCATTTGGAAATGTGATGTTCACTCACCCTCCACAGTGTTCTCATTGGGAACTCCACTCCAAAGCTGTTCCTATTTGTCCATCATCCATAAACACTTTTAAAATAAGGTAAGCTAGCATTTAATGAACACTTAATATGTGAGAGGGCTTGTGCCAAGATCTTTTTACTGGCCTCTTTTTTTCATGACAAAAACCCTAATATAATATAGAGTATATTATTATCCCTAATGTGTGAAGAAGAGAAGTGGGAGTCAGAGAGAGAACATACTTGCCTAAGGTTACTAGAGTGACAGGTAGCAGAGCTGGGCTTTAATCCAGGAAGCCAGACTTCCGAGGCACTGACCAGAATCTCAGACCCTTTGTAAACCATATGTCCAATAGGGAGTTACTATCCAAAACATATAAAGAACTCAAACAGCTCAATAGCAAGAAAACAAATAACCTAATGAAAAAAATGGGCAAAGGATCTGAAGAGACATTTCCCAAAAGAAGACATAGACATACAAAAGGCCAACAGGTACAGTATATGAAGAAATGCTCAACATCACTGATAATCAGGGAAAAGCAAATTTAAACTATGAGCTACTACCTCACACCTGTAAGAATAGCTTTTATTAGGAAAAAAGAGAGAGTGAGAGAACCAGTGTTGGAGAGGATGTAGAGAAAAGGGAATCCTTGTTACACTGGTAATGGGAATGCAAATTAATACAGCCATTATAGAGAATGGTATGGAGGTTCCTCAAAAAATTGAAAACAGAACAATTACATTATCCAGCAATCCACTTCTGGATATACGTCTGATATGGTTTGAATTTATGTCCCCACCCAAATCTCATGTTGAATTGCAAACCCCAGTGTTGGAGGAGGGTCCTGGTGGGACTGATCAGATCATGGGAGCAGACTTTCCCCTCATTACTCTCATGACAGTGAGTGAGTTCTCATGAGATCTGGCTGTTTAAAAGTGTGTAGAACCTCCTCCTTCACTCTCTCTTTCTCCTGCTCTGCCTATGCAAGACGAGCCTGCTTCCCCTTTGCCTTACACCATGATTGAAAGTTTCCTGAGGCCTCCCCAGCCATGCTACCTGTACAGCCTGCAGAACCATGAGCCAAGTAAACATCTTTTCTTTATAAATTTCCCAGTCTTGGGTAATTGTTTATAGCAGTGCGAGAATGGACTAATACAGTATTCAAAGGAAATAAAATCAATACCTTGAAAGATGTCTGCATGCCCATATTTATTGCAGCATTACTTGCAAGAGCCAAGATGATATAGAAACAACCTAAGTGTTCACTGAGAGATGAATGGATGAAGAAACTGTGGTATATGTATACACAATGGAATCCTATTCAGCCATAAAAAAGAAGGAAATCCTGCCATTTATAACAACATGGATGAATCTGAAGGACATTATGTTAAGTGAAATAAGCCGTTCACTGAAAGACAAATACTGCATGATGTCACATGTGGAATCTAAAATAAATCGAACTCATGGAAGCAGAGAGTAGAATGGTGGTTACCAGGGACTGGGGGTGGGGGATAGGGAGTTGCTGGAAAAGAAATCTCATACCCTACTGGCTCATTTCCTTCTGCATGCCTACTGGGTGCAGTAGGATGGAAGCAAGGTTAGCAGGGGCCTGCACAGATGCTGAAGGTTCCAAGCAGACACTGGGAGACTACTGGGCATATGTGCACTGAAGGCCTGGATGAGCACAGAGACGTAGAGACCCAGAGCTTCCCTGTGACAATAAATTGCTATAAGCATTTAAAACAGCAGAAGGAAGACTAAGGAAATTTCTATCATGGGAAACTACCTTCCCAGAGAAGCTCTTGCTCCATCACGAAAGGTGGGGAGCACTGGCTTTGTGTAAGTGCAGCAACTAAGGTGTGGGCATGACCAGGAGCAGGAAGGGCACCTGAAGGAAAGAAGAAAGAAAGAAAGAAAGAAGGAAGGAAGGAAAGAAAGAAAGAAAGTGAAGGAAAGAAGGAAGAAAGGAAGGAAGGAAAGAAAGAAAGAGAGAGAGGAAGGAAGGAGGGAGGGAGGGAGGGAAAGAAAAAAGGAAGTAAAAAGGAAAGAAGGAAAAAAGGAAGGAAGAAAGAAACAGAGAAAGAGAGAGAAACAAAGAGAAGAAAAGGAAAGAGAAGGAAAGAAAGAAAAGAAAGAAAGAAAGAAAGGAAGGAAGAAAGAAAGAAAGAAAAAGAAAGAGGCACTGGGGGCTGATGTCATCCCTTGGAGCCAGATCAGCCATCACTAGCTAGGTGACTGAGAAAATCACCTTTCCTCTCTGGCCTTCAGATTTCTTCTCTATAAAATAAGGATAATAGTAGTGGCTACCCAGTGGGATTATTCCCATCATTAGGGATAACACAAGTGACAGATGCTTCCACCATAGATATATATGTTGGTTTTGTTTTTAGTAGAATTTGAGAGGTGTTAATATGAGTATCAATATTAGCATAAATATTAGTATAAGCCTAGGTTTTGAATGGCCTTGCCGATTCTTGGTAAAAATCAACAATGCCCACCTTTTTAGTAAAAGCTTTGGAGCCAGTCTTAGAGTGGATGGTGAAGAAAGTTGCTGTGTGTGCATGTGTGTGTGTGCATGCAAGTGTGTGTATGTGTGCACGTGTGTGCATGTGTTTGCATGTGTGTATGTGCATGTGTGTGTGTACATGTTGCAGAGGTGTGAGCAGTTTCAAACATGGCTGAAGAACATGGTAAGTGCCATAGAGCAGGTCTCTACCCAGTACAGTACAGCACACAAGGTAGTTACTATATCTGTTAAGGAGCAGAGAAAGCTTTCAAAGATGTGACCTCTGCATTAGCTCTTGGCAGATAGGAAGGAATCATCTGGGTAATGAGGCGAGAGAAGTGCCAAGGCATGGGCTTGGCAGAGTTTGACTTGTTCAAGAAACAAGTTTGGAGGGAGCAGAGGCAGGGAGTTTAAAGGAAGTGGCAGGACAAGGGGCTGTGAGGGTGGTCCAAGCCAGAGTCTGGCTCCTCAACACAAGGCCCTCTTGGACATGCTGCCACGGTTAGACCCACCCTCCACCCTCCCAGCCACATCATGTGAGCAGAAGCTCCATGTCCAAACATTCAGGTTTTCCTGGCTATGTGTCTGTCCCAAGGATCTTGGAAGTGAGGAGCATACAAGTGAAGGAAGCAGTGAAGGAGCCCTAAAGCCAGGTAAGAACTTGGGAGAGGGAGTGGAGAAGACAGTGCTTTTTAAGATTCCAGACCTTGAGAGCCTACACAGCCTATGCTATGAGCCCTGGCAGGGTGACTTCCATCCATCTGTAACGTCTCCATGGCAATGGGCCATGGAAATTGAGGGTGGAGATAGTTCTTGGCGAGGCACACCGTGATCTGGTACATCTCATGATTTTTCTTGAAGGCGTCCCTGGCTGTACTGTCTATCATAGACAGCGCTGTCCACGGAGCTCCCATCAGCAAGGCCTGCCTCTGACTTGCTTTCCCAAAAGTGCAGCTTGATTTGCTCAGTGCCATCTGCACAATCTCACTGGCCACCCCGCCCACCATCTGTTTACAGGCTGAAAGACAGCTGGCTGAGGTGAGGGGGACACTATGTGACCACTGGATGTACAACTTCAACTGCCTCACCCTGGGGCCTTTGCCTCTGTCACCCTGGGATCCCACTTGAGCAGATGGACCTCAGGTTAGCATCCACTGTGAGCCCGGCCTGCAGTAACAGCAACCACAGTGACAACAATGCCAGTGATCTAGTGAAGGTCTGTTAGGTACTAGGTACATGCATAGATCTCATTTAATCCTGTAGCAATTCTACAAGGTAGAGATCTTCCTGATGAGGAAGCCGAGGCTCAGAAAAGTGATGTGAATTGCCCAAGGGCTGCAACTGAGTGACAGAGCTGGGAACAGAGCGTCCAGTGATCTGAATTCAGAAGTAAAGGACCTTCTAAACCAGAGTGAATCTTCTCTTCCTGGTGTTCAGGGCCCTGCAGGGGCATGTGGTGACCTCCCCATCTGGCCTCAGCCCCTGCCCCCATGCCTGCAGCACAGCCGTGATGCTCTGTGGGCCCTTCTCAGATGCCACACCCTCTTCCAGCCTCCACACCTGTGCCCCGGTGTTTCTCCCCAGCAGCTCTGGGAGCACCTCACAGAGGAACTCTGCCTGGTCTACAAAGTTAGCAAAGGAGTCCATTTCTTGGCATTTCCAGGTGCTAGCACTGCAGAGTCAAGGCTGACACTTTATTCTAAAAGTATCTGCTCATTGTTAGTGATTCCCAGAGTACAAAAGTGCACAAAGTCACATCCACTTTTCCTTCTCACACCTCCTCCACCTCCAAATTCCACTCCCTAGAGGAAGCTGCTGGGGGTGAGTGGTTTGCTGTGTGTCTCCAGTTTTCAAGACCATGAAAAGATACATACGTATTTTTTACAGAAACCACACTTATGGTGGTCTTTCTCCCTTTGCCTTCCCTCCCCTGGCCCTGGAACTATTCTCTGTCTTTCCTGCCCTGCCCTGTGTTTGCGAGACCAACCCCTACAGATGGCAGCACCCTGCCTCCATGGCCTCTGGCTTCTGGGTGAGTTGGCTGGTGGGAAGTACTGCTGGGGGATGGAAGGGCGGGTGGAGAGAGAGGCCAAGGTATGTACTCTGCCTTCTCCCCATCCTGCTTCTTCTCCACCTGCCTGTGGTTCTCAAAGTGGTGGGACTCCCCGGAGGCCACAGCTCCAGCTCCTGCTGGACTCCAGACACCTTGTCCCTGGCCCCTGAGGCTGAGGCATGGCAGGGGCTTCCTGAGGTCGCTGCTTCCTGGGTGCGCCGTAGCTCCATTGGTTCCTCTACCCCTGCCTCAGCACCTTGCCTGGCACCGACATGATGTCATTTTCACACCTTTCTACAGGTCTCAGGGTGCTCTCTGCTTACTACAGGGATCCTCTGCCACATGCACCACTCTGAAACTTCTCTGTCCTTTAGAACTACATCACAAGCACCTTTCCATAATAGTACCTCCAGATCTGCTCACAGAGCAAACATGGTGCTTGTGTCTGCAAAAATCTTAATCTAGAGTTTGAGACTGAAAAGAAACAGTGACCAGGTAAAGAGACCAATGTGTTGGCAAATGCAGATGGTAGCAAGGGCTGTGGGAGACATGAGTGAGCTGCAATGACAGAGACTAGCAAGGCTGACCTACTTAAACAGAATGGTGACTCCTGCCTGGCTCTGGTAAAGGCTGGCCCGTCTCCAGTCATACAGGTGGGCTGTAGTCAATTTCACCCAGTGCAGCATTGACGGACACCCAGGTCTTGTCCATGGCTTTGCTACTTCAAAGAATGCCGTGACAGACATTCTTGCACCTACATCTTTGTGCCTTCATCTTAATATATCTCAAAAGGAAGTTTCAGGTACGGAACTGCTAGAACTGTGGTTGGATTTAAAATTTGCCGAATTCAATAAATGACACTGAAGGAGTGTCTCTCCCCAGAGAGGCCTGCATGAGAAGGAGCTACGGCTTGTTTGCCCTCTAAGGAATCAAAGGAAGTCTTGTCCAGGAGTGAGGGCCTGGGAGGAGGTAAGTCCATTCGGCCTTCCTGGAACTGAAGCCACACCATAGACTTTTTCCTTTTAAAATTATTTCTCCTTTTTAAATACTTAAAAATATTATAAGTATTTTTAAAATACTTTCTCCTTTTAAATTATTGTAAGTGACAATAATGCCACTTGCCCACCACCACCTTTCCTGCCCACCACGACCATCTTCCTTCCAAGGAACCTTGCTGTTGATATAAGAATGTGGCAACCAAATACCAAAGAGACTTTTTTTTCTAATAAGATTCAAGAAAAAAGCTTGGAAGTAATGACTACATCAGCCTTGTTGGTGATTCAGTTTGAGTGAGTGAAGGTTTAAGGAGCATCTTCTCTGTGCCAGATTCGTGCTGGTGCTGAACATGAATGAATGAGATGCTGCCCTCTCCCCTTTTCTTGCAAGGAGCTCATGGTCTGGGGAGGAATGCTGAAGGGAGTGGGGAAAGTGGTTTCCAAACCTGTATAGCAGAATCATCTGGGAGGTTTCCAAAGACACGCATCCCTGGGGCCCACCCTGGGGGCTTTCAGTTCAACAGGTCTACATCTCAGGAGTATTCAACGCCCCTTAGATGCCCCTGACACCCAGGGTGGGTTATGAGCTATGGCTGTGACAGATGCCTACACCAGCACACAACACAGTTGCTTGTGTAAAGTAGAGGCGGCAGACCTGCATGACCCAAATGTTGAACCCGGTATTTTGCATAGTCCATAGTTTGGGCTTGCAGATTAAAAAAAAAAAAAATTATTTTCCACCTTCTGAAAATCAAGGGATCTCTCATTTAAATCCAGATTTCGCCTCATTAGAAAGATACTAACAATTAGCTACAGTTCTTAGCCTATCAGATGGGGCACTTCCTCTCCAGTTTTACAGGCTCAGCATTCTCTAGTCTCTCTCGCTTCAGATTTGCCATTTGTCCTGTTGCCAGTGGACTAACATCACCCTTTTTCTTATGGTAGAACCCCAGGAAAATGAGATATTTCCTATCCTCTCGCCTATATCAAAGGCTGAAACCAAGAAGTCTAGGTCATTGCTTTATTATTATTTTTTTTAATGAAGGAGATATTTGAAAAAAAAAAAATAAATGAAAGAGCATATGCCTTTCTGGAAGTGTTTAACAGACACAACAAATGTGTTAAAGGAATATGAGCCCAGCCTATTTTCCTCAGTTATTTGCCCAACCTGCCCTCCCTGCACCAGAGCTCAGATTCCTTCAGTCCCTTCAGTCATTAACTCACCATGTCACCTTGGGCACAGTATTTAGTATTTAGTTTCTCTTGGTTACTTTGTAAAACAATGGTTCTTGACAGAGGGAGGTCCTGCCCCCCTCTGCAGACATTCAATGTCTTGAGGCATTTCTCACAGTCGGTTGGAAGGAGGAGCTGCCATGGTCATCTAGTGGGCAAAGGCCAGGGATATGGCTAAATCTACTGCAATATACAGGGAAGCCCCCTACAAAAAACAATTATCCAGCCCCAATGTCAGCAGTGTTGATGGTGAAAAACTGTGCTCTAAAATGAGGGAGCCCAACCCTTCCAGCTCAAGTGGATTTCAGTTTTGGGGGCTTTCAGTTTTGGGGGCTTTCAAAGCCTTGGGAGCAGGTGGAACCTGGAAGAGTAAGTAGAATGGGAGGCAGGGAGAGGGCATTCCAGTCGAGATGGGGCAGGCAGTGGATAGAGGTGGAGAGAAGGCCAGTGCAGTCTGGCCAAGGAATGGGGAGTGGTCTGGTTTGTCTGGGTGTGGGAGCTATGTACAGATCGCTGTCCCTGGGGAGGCTGGGACCCAACTAGTTGGGGTAGTGTTTTCAGTGCACAGTGTGGGATGGAAGTCAGTATGGCTGTTCACAAGATATGCTAGCTCTCTGTCCTTCTGGGATGTAGTAGGTTATACTTCCTGCTCAAGTAAAGTCAGGGCTGGCCATGTGACTCTCCTTAGCCATGGAAGAATGAGCAGGAGCGTGTACTCACTACTAAGCAGAAGTATTCAGAGCCAGTGCAATGCTTCACGGCACTCTCCCCTTTCCCTCTGACATAGTGGACCCCAGCACTCAGGACTATAGTTGCCATCCTGGGACCCGGGGCAACTAGAAGGAGTTGGAACCTTGCCAACCCAGTGGTTATGGAAAAGATGATTTTTGTGTTTTGAGCTACTGAGATTTGAGGATTGTTTGTTACTGCAGTGGAACCGGCCATTGTAACTGATTTAGGTGGAAATCACTGATATTATCTGAGATGATGGTACACAGAGATGACATTAAATTGTACTATATCCCCCAGGGAGAATGCTCTTCCCTTTATAGCTGTGTGGATTGCACCAAGGAGTACGTTTCAGTGTGGTGCTAGGTTGTCTTTCATGCCTTTCCAATACATCCTATGCTCCCTTTTTAACAAACAGAGAGCGGGCACAGGTTCAAGTGTCTGTATTTAGCTAAAATTTCATAGGGTAGTTTTAAAATGGAATTTAATGTTAGGGTTGCCTTCCATTTATGGTGAGGAATTAAAGTTTTCCATTTACAGTAATGATGTAAAATTTTTAACATTGTAAGTAGAGAAAGTGAATCATTTTAAAGAGTTACATAAAGCCAATAAAACACAGGTGGTGCACACATATAGCAAAAATCATAAAGATGGCTTGCAGATGACTGAAGCCAGGGGTGTAGAGCTCAAAGCATATGGCAGCATCTCTTGCGGAAGTGAAAGTGTTCTGTCAAGGCAAAAGTACAACAGTAACAACATAACATTAATAATATTTCCAGACATCCTTCCAACAACAAGGTAAAAGCAGCCATCTCACAATATAATTCAGAGAGGCATACAGTGTAATCCTATGTCCACTACACCAGCCAGTGCCGGACGCACAGTAGGTGCCCAGCCAATGTTTGTTAAGTGAGTGATTAGTGAGTGCCACTTGGTAAGACTGAAATGCTCTCTTAGGTGGGTGGGCCACAGTCTTAGAAAGATGTCAGCTCTGCTTAGCATGTTGAAAAGCTTCTGTGGGCACATCTGGGAGAAGAGGCAGAGTTCTGCAAACAGAGGTGAGGAAAGTGAGGAGTTCATAGTGTGGCTGTGGGGATTGGGGATTGGACAATGGGAAGAAGAGTCACAGATGCTGGGGGCTGCTGGCCAGGCGAAAAAAAGAAGTCCTATGTGGGGTGTGTATATGTGTGTGTGTGTGTGAGTGTTGTGGGGGATTTGGGAAAGGATAATGGAGAACAGACATATCAAATATGAGTTTTAAAGCTGTTTGCAAGAGGTGCGCAATGGAAATCCACCCTGCCTCACCCCCATCACCAATGGTTGAGTTTCACACTTCCATTTGCACAGTCCAGCTCGACTCAGCAAGGGAGAAAGGAAGATTGCATAAATATTGGGGAGGCTCAGGTTTCCCAGGGCTGTGGAACTGTAGGTAGTTCTATTGTGATTTCAAGAATTAATGAGGCTGTGGCTGCCTCCTGGATTACACAGGAGCGAGGGAGTGAATGAATGAATGCACAGTGACTGACACACACGGGGTGTGATGCACCCAGAGGCACTTCTGCTGTGGCCATGAACAGTGGGTGGCAGATCTTATTATTCAAAGGTGGCTGTTCCAAGATGCTTCGTTGCACATGCTCTTCCACAATGTGACCTTGACTCTCCTTCCATTGAGATGCGGTGTCCACGTCTCCTTCCCTTAAGTGTGTGTAAGCTTGTGATGGCTTTGACCAATAGAATACAGTGAAGTGATTATACATACTGACCAAAGGATAATACAGCTTCCTCATTCTGGGACATTCATTCCTTCAGCCCTTGGCTACCCCATTAAAGACAAGACAAGCCGTAAGGAGCAACTGCGTGTAGGTGTTCTGTTCTGTAGGCTTAGCTTTAGGTCATCCCAATGCAGACTTTTTGACAATTCCAGTTTCCAGCTGTCAACTCTCCTCCAGTCTTCAAGTCTCCCCAAGTGAGGTTCCAGATGTCCAGGAGCCAACCCTGTAGTACCCTGCCTGAATTCCAGACCCATAGGAACATAATGAAATGGCTGTTTTCAGCCACTAAATGTAGGCGTAGCTTGCTATGCAGCAATTGGTGTCTGAAACACAGCAACTGGTGCTCCCCATCTTAGAATCCTCAGCTCACAGCCACAAGCCTGAAACCAAGCAGGAGTTCAGTAAGAGCCGCTGAGTAAATGGGGAGGGAATACTGGAATGAACCACCATGCACCTTTATTTTTTATGTTTTATTTACTTTATTTTGTTATTTATTTTTGTGTAGAAATGGGTGTCTTTCTGTGTTTCCCAGGCTGGTCTCAAACTGCTGGCCTCAAGTGATCCATCTGCCTCAGTCGCCTTAGCAGTTGGAATTACAGGTATGAGTTGCCGTGCCCAACCCAGCATGCACCTTTAAAGCTCTGCTCATATGTGGGCTTGGTTTCTTGCAGGGCCCCTTCCAGCCTCTTACAGTGTGACTACGTGAACAGACAGGTCACCAACGTTTTTGTGGTGCCTGGATGCCCCAGAACCGTGAAACAGCATCTCTTTTTCAAGGGAACTCTGACATGATTTCCTCTCACACATTAACTTCTCTGGTTTGGGAAATTTGGTAGGAATGAGAAGACTGCCTGCTAATGCAAATGGGTAAATGTGAAGGGTACACGGAAAGGAATTATGAAGGGAAGGGATTTTAATATTCGGCAAGCTATGTTGTAGCATGGCATTTTCTACCAAAATAAAGTCCTGTGTAGCAGCTTTACAAGGCAGGCCACTAACAAAGCACACTAAAGAGGCTGTTCACAAACTCCTCCTCTAAGTCACTACGGCCCATGGTTCCACCCAGCTGCCAGAGTTGGGGAAGAGATTGCTCCTGGTGAAATCCATCCACCTTCATGTAAGTCTCAGCCCTGAGTGGAGGCAGTATGTTGACCCGGATGACTTTTCAAGTGCTGTCCAATGCCAGTTTACTTGACTTGCCCCAAAGCTGCTTTGCAATTGCTGTTAAGAAGTCTAACCCCAAAGGAGGATTTACAAAGAGCCAAGAGTTTGCCTACCTGGACAGCACCGGAGGGCAACATGTGGCTCAGGCAGTTGTCTCCTGGCTGAGAAGGAATCATGCTGCATTCCCAAGGCAGGAGGCCAGCTTCCTTCAGCAGAGGGCCACACCTGTGTTTCAATAACAAAATTGCTGCATCCAGAGTCTCATTGCCCTTGGTGGTTTCCCTGACACGTGACCCAAGAGCAGTTGGGAACTGACTGCAACCTGGCAGGAACGACAAAGAAGCTAAACTGTGCTGTGGGGAAGGGATCTCTCTCAGAAATCCCCACCTTGTAAATCAACTGTGAAAGTGTGTTGTCAACCAGAGCCTTGGAAAGAGGGAGTCTAGTTCAGCTACTTTCTTACTCGCAGGATATTCAGTAAATTTTGAGTTTCTCAAAGCAGAGAAGTATGCAGCGAATTCATTCCTCATAACCTGAAACCTCAATCCTAAAATACGTTTCATGCTGATTTATCCAAAAGCGTGTGAGCTTTTTGATATGGGCCAACTGTAATGCCACAACGTTAACATGAGATGCTACAAATGTCCAGACAAAAAGTATCATAAAGTCAGTAGATAAAAAGTGTGAGATAATTTCAAAATATTATACAAATATGGATATTTGGTAGCATAATTTTTTTTTTTACAGGGAGGAAATAAAAGCTCTTGGAACTGGAGACAGGAGTCATTAAATTGTCTGCAAGATGGAGAAAACTGTCTTATAGAAATTTCTCTCGGAAAACAATTGTGTGTTGAGGAAATGAATTCACAGATACATCTCTGTTGTTGTGCAGTCAGACCCCACAGGGCATTCTCCAGTCTCTAAACTGCCTATTGAGGATGTGGATTCTGTTAGCTAGCCACAGTTGATCTGGATGGGGAAGACTTGTTTGGGGGAAAAGCTGCATTGCTTGACCCAGCAGAATGGAGAGGGAGCATTTGTGGCGAAGCTTGGGAGAGGAAGACCATCAGAGGCAGCATGAGAGGCGGGGGCTCCAAGTTGACCCAGCCTCTTATCTCTAAGCCATTTTTCCACAAAGAAATCCAAGCAAATTTTCAGTGAGGGAAATGCAAAATAGATGTTACCTTGTATCCCTCATAGCACAATTCCTCCAGCTCTTAGACTGTGTCATTAGAGTCTTAAGGAAAGTCATTCCCTCTGCTTTGCAAGCCCAGCTGATTGTCCTGAATGCACACAGCTAGTATGAGGAGTAGGGGAGCCAAGATTTGTATTCAGGCCTCTTTGAGGTTTTCACCCCATCACGGTTCCTTCCGTGTTGGCTTTATTAGGAAATCACCCTCTGCCAACATTTGTGAGAAAACACTTGTTCCGCAGAGTGACAGGTTCTACATTACGGTTGGCTGTGGTCTCTGTACCATAAGAGGAACAGAGAGAACTTCCAAAGCAATCAACTAATTTGTAAAGGAAACTTGGAGAATAAATAATCCCTGAGAAAAGTTTAGAAGAACTGAGATGATTTCACTTGGAGAAGACTGATTACATGATAAGTCTTCAGGTTTATAAAAGATTTTTAGGGATGGCGGCCACCAGCTGTTCTTCATCTCCCCTCTGGACTGGAGACAGGAAATTGGCTTAGGCAGCAACCTGAGGGTGTCTATATGGAAGAATTCCTGACCCTGGAATGAGTCAATGCAGAAAAAAAAATAGGACAGGCCTTTCTTCTAAGGACACCAAATGGACACGGGCATCATCTTGGTGTGTGTGGGCTTTTTAGAAGCCAATGTCTGCCTTACTAACAGCGCTTACTTGTGTACCTCAGGATTTCATCTCTGACAGAAGCACACAGGGTTGGAGGGGGAGTGTTGTGGGATCCTCCAGGATCTTCCCTGACAGGAGCTCCAGTGGGGCTATGCCTCCATTATAGCCCAGTACCCCTTGATAATGATGGATCCCGCACCAGGGGATTATGCTCAGGTAAATGTCAGTGTCACCGGCTCTGCCACTGGCTGGGAAACACTGGGCAAATTATATAACTTCTATGAAGCTCAATTTCCTGGTCTGAAAAACTGGGGCTGAGAGTACCTGATGGGATTCTGGGGAGGAGGTAATGAAGTCATCTGTGTTTTGGTCTACAAAGTACCTCTTACATAGTTGGCACTCAGTACAGGATCATCCCTGTCCTCATTACCCAAATCTCTAGGATTTAAATGCAGTCTAAATAAACTCCATTTTCTTTCTTTCTTTTTTTTTTTTTGAAATGGAGTTTCACTCTTGTCACCCAGGCTGGAGTGCAATGGCACGATCTCGGCTCACTGCAATCTCCACCTCCCAGGTTCAAGCTGTTCTCCTGCCTCAGCCTTCCGAGTAGCTGTGATTATAGGCACTTGCCACCAAGGCCAGCTAATTTTTGTATTTTTAGTAGAGATGGGGTTTCACCATGTTGGCCAGGTTGCTCTCGAACTCCCGAGCTCAGGTGATCCACCCATCTCGGCCTCCAAAAGTGCTGGGATTACATGTGTGAGCCACTGCGCCTGGCCAAGAAACTCTGTTTTTGACAGTTATTTTGAGTTGAAGAGTTCTACAAGATGACTTTCTCAGAGACATAGTCAAAAATGGGCACAACTCAGATTTGTGGTATGAGAGATTTAGTGATGGAGTTCATGTTCACTTTCTCCACCACTCTCATGTAGTTCAGACCTTGGGCCTCACTGATTTCAGCCCAGATCTTCCTGGACCAGAGCATCTAGGCTTTTTTAGAGCTCACTTTGCTGCCTCACGCTTTAGTCCACCCATCAATGTTGTTGTCTGATGCCCTGTGGGTCTTTAGTCCTTAGATATAGATTCCAGGGAGGCTGCGAGTGATCTCAGTTAACACTCAGTCCCTACCCCAGCTTCTCCATGGCTTGCTGTATGGCCTCAGTCAAGACACGTAATCTTCTTGAGCCATGGTCGCCTCATCTGTAAAGTGGAAATGAAAATCTTGCAGCCTGTCCTATGGATGGAATTAGAGCTGGCAGACCACCTGGGGCAAACCTTATACACCGCTGCCAAATGCATGTTGAGAACAGGGCAATGTTTTCAGGAGTGTTCCCAGCTCCAGGCCATTGCTGAGCCACGTGGGAGGATCTCCCGAGTCCACCAGAATCTGAACATTCATCAACCTGAATTGGCTTAGAAACCAACCCCCTTTTCTCCTCTCCCCAAGTCCTTCTCTGCCACACAGGAGGAGTTTCCTCTCTCTGGCAGAGGTGTTAGGAAGAGAGCTTCTGCAATATTCTCTTCTTCCCTTATCTGCTAATCTGATTGGCCAGTGCTGGCCCCGAGGGGGCGGAGTCACAGTCGTTGCTGACTGAAGGCTGCGGGGTGGGGCGGGGCGAGGGGGGCCTCTGGATTGCCCTGTTTTCTGCCTGAGATCTCTGCCGCAGAAGTTGCTTTCAGGAGCTCACATCCCCCAACACAGTCTTCCAGGAGGCCAGCCTGCGAGGGGTGATTAGATGCTTGCTTAGCCCTTAAGCCTGCGCTATTGACGTTCTGGATGGGCTAATACTTCGTTGTGGGCATTGTGGGGCATCGAGCAGCATCTCTCTCTATCCACTGGATGCCAGGAGCATCTGCCACCCCAGTTGTGACAAGCAAAATTTCCACATCCCTGGATAGAGGGACCTAGGAGGGGGGACTCACTCTTGACTGAGAGCCTTTGAATGAAGCTGAGACTGGGATCGATGTTTAGGTGGTGAGTCTCCTGTTCATTGTATCTGTCAGAACTAAAAAGAGGGAGAAGGGAATTTTACTCCCACCAACCCTTAAACTCCTGACTGTGCTACTAGGTGGCCAAGTGAGAAGCCTTCTTTAGTTTCTATATAGCAAGAGAGAAACAGAAAAAGAGGCAGAGAGAGAGAGAAAAGGGGTCAAGCGGAGAGGGAAACTGAGGCAGGAGCTAGAAGCAGAAGACTTCCATGAAAGTCCCAAGAGCGCTGGGCATGCAGGAGCAGAGGAAGAGGCGGGGCTGCCCGTGCCTGAGTAAATATGCTCTCTGGGATGGAAGGGCTGGCAGGCAAATATTAGTGACCATCTCGGCAGCAGCTCCTGGGGCAACTCGAGGCGGAGAAGGACACACAGCCCCTTTTACAGAAACCGCATTGTTTTTTCCTCCCTTTCTCTCTGCCCAGCCAGTCCCTGCGAACTCCCTGGCGTGTCCTGCCCTGCCACACACTCTGCCCCTGTCATCCGGCGTCAGCAGTCGGCTCCAGGCACACGTCACCTGTGCTGGAACCCAGGAGCATGGAGACCAGGGGTGGGGGTGCCGGGGGGCGGGCAAGGAATCGAAACTCCCCACGCTGCACTGTCGAGAATGATCACTGCCTTTTCAGAGGCCGACTTCACCCCGTGCCAAGGCAAGAACTGTCTCGCCACCTTTCAGTTCTTGTTAAAAAGCAGAAGGAATGTCAGGGCCGGGCCTGAGGACAGAGAGGGCTTTCTTCGCAGCCCTGGATGAATCTCAGCGCCTTGGTGAAAGCTCTTATTAGCCCCAGCTGGCGTCCCGTTTTTCCCGAGCTGGAATAAAAAATTGCCTGGGTCATCCTTTCCCAGGCTAATTTCAAAAGCATAATTACCATCATCATAATTGATTACTATTTATTTTGGTCATTAATAGTCGTGCACTCCCTTGTTATGTGTGGATTAAATGATCCAAGAATATGTAGGGCACGTGGCAGCTGTATTTGTTTTCCCTCATTCCACACATCTCCCCGCCCCTGGCCCTTTCAGGGTAACCCCTTGATTTCATGACACCCAGAGAGCCCCTCCCTGGCTTTAATGTCCAAACTACTGAGCTTTGGTGACTGATCAGAGTTGGGGTGAAAGGCTGGGGGTTCTAAAAGGATATGAAGAGGGTCTTATCAGGGCTAGAAAGGCCACGAGGGGTGCACCCTCCCAACTTGTGTTGGGGGAGAAACCAAACAGAGGCGGGCAGAAGAAAGATAACTTTAATGTAACCAGAGTGCTGTTTCTTCTCTCAGACCCCTTAAAAGAGGCAGTTCCCAAGCATCAGTGGGCACTTCCTTTGGGAAGATAATTGGTGTCTTTTGCTTTCAAGACAGGGAACTTGGGAGACATCTGTGCAAGGATCACAAGTTCCCCCCAAATATTCAAAGTATGCTTATAGCTCCCACTTTGCCAAAATTCTTCCGTTGCCATCAGATGAACGTCCTGAAGGAGATTAGCTGAATTCACACCCACTCCTGAGTTGGAGCAATTTTGTTTCCACATCTTCTTACCTACCATTGGCCACTTAGCTCCTGAAAGGCTCTGGAGGTTCCAAAAATAAAGACAAGTAAGTAGAGGTTGAAAGCTTTAAATTCCCAGAGGCCAGGCTCTTATATCTCCTATTGCCTGCTAAGCAGAGATGATGGGCCCAGGGTGAGAACTGGATTCAGGCTACACCAAATGAAACCAGTCTTTAAGGAGAGGGATTTAGCCAGCACTCAGGGAGAAGCTGATTTCAGAGCTGTAGACAGGGTCTTGGTAGCATTTGAGACCCTGCTTTCAGTTATTTCTGAAACCTGGAGTAGAAACACAGAATAGCGAGGCAAGTTGTGTTCTGCATAGCTCCAGGAAGTCCCTTCATCTGGCCACTGTGTGATAGTGGCCATTGGGGTTGTGCCTGCACAACTGTACATGGCAACCCCATCTGGCAGCATCCCTGCCCTTTCTTCAGCTTACTTAGAGCTTACCCTGATACCTTGTTATTAAGCTCCCCTTTTTGCCAAATCCAGTTGGAATTGTATTTATGCCACTTAAACCAAATAAGACCTAAATAATATGATGAGAATAGTTATCTATAACCACAAAGAGCAACAAAAAGATGTAATAATGTAATATCTTCCCACCCTCACCCGCAGCTTATTCTAGATCACAGGAAGGAAGTTCTTGTCTTTCTTAGCTATTAACTCTCAATGACTAGACATTCAGGGAGTCTGGAGTTGGGGTGGGGTGGGGGAGAAGCATAGATGCCAGTTTGTACCCCCACAGTCCTGGGGTGCCAGGCCCTGTGGAGCTGCCAGGCTGTGCCATGCAGAGGGTGGGTGAATGCAAGCAATGTCTGGAAAACCTTCAGGCTGGCTGCATGGAAACAGCTGCACAGCTCCTTAACAGGTCAATGTCAAGGCAGAGTCTACATTTTCCAGGGTGAATGGGCTGAGAGAATGCTGTGCTCAGGCCAGAAGAGATGGAGATCTAGAGGGGTGGGGGATGCGGAGAGAGAAGGAAGGTTGCAAGGCAGAATCACTGCACATCCAGACCCTGGGAAATGAGAATGAGGAAGAGTCTTGAAGAAACTTTAAATTCATAGTTCCTGCATTCAACCCCTCTGAGGGCTTTCTGAGTCTCCCTGGTGAAATACACAGACACTGAATTTCAGTAATGAACAATTATTAAAAGATATTTTTAAAAGAGTGTGCACGTATATGGTGGGGGGGAAGACTGGCAGAGTTCTTAGTGAGAAGACAGAGGGGAGAGAATTCAAGCAATCTTGAGGAATGTAAATAAGTGTTCTACAAAGAGACATGGCATGGCTCAAGATGATCAGTGTGGATTTTGAAATCGGCCTCATCTGGCTTTTCAGCCCCTAGTCCCCTAGTCTGCACGGTCACTCCCACTTTATTCTGTTTATTAGAAATAAGTTACTAAGTTTTGGCTGGGCACAGTGACTCATGCCTGTAATCCTAGCACTTTGAGAGGCTGAGGTGGGTGGATCACCTGAGGTCAGGAGCTCGAGACCAGGCTGGCCAAAAGGATGAAACCCTGTCTCTACTAAAAATACAAAAATTAGCCGGATGTGATGGTGGGCGCCTGTAATCCCAGCTACTCGGGAGGCTGAGACAGGAGAATCACTTGAACCCAGAAGATGGAGGTTGCAGTGAGCCGAGATCACGCCACTGCACTCCAGCCTTGGCTACAGAGACTTGTCTCAAAAGAAAAAGAAGTAAGTTACTAAGTCTAGCCCACAGTGGAGGGGAGTGCAATTAGAATCCATTGTTTAAGGAGGGGAGTATCAGAGAATCTGTAGGCATTTAAAAACCATCCCAAAATCTAGGTTAGTCAGCCTGTCCATGGTTTCTTCACTTTCAGGGTTTTAAAGTTTATCTTCCCAGTAGTCTGCAGGGCACACATCCATTAAGCAAGAGTTTCTCAAGTTTGGCACTACTGACATTTTGTGCACATAATTCTTTATTGTGGGGACTGTCCTGTGCCTTGTAAGATGCTTAGCAGCATCCCTGGTCTCTACCCAGGAGACACCAGTGGCAGCCCCATTCCCAGTTGTGACTATGAAAAATGCCTCTAGACATTGGCAAATGTCCCCTGAGTTGGGGAGTGGGAGGAAGGCAGTGGCAAATTACCTTTTATTGAGAACCATGTTAGCCCACTCTAGAGTTTCACCATAGACTATTTCAATAATAAAATATACTTAGGGTGTAGGGTGTCATCCACAACGCTGTCGATAATTTGGTCTAATATGTGCCTTTTGTTCTCATTTTGATTTTTTTTTAATATGCATAACTCAACTAGTTTTACAAGGTTTGTTAAGACAAATTACATTTCTCAGTGTTCCTCCCTCCCATTCTCCCATCTCCAGGAACAGTGTTGAGAACTCTTTTAGTATTGACTTCCTATCTCTATCTATGCTTGAATTGCTGCTTCCAGCTTTTTCAGTTTTTGTATTACCCATTAACTTGCCACTGTGGAAGATAGGGGTTTATCACTCCTCCCTCCAAGTCAATGTTAAGACTTCCCATCCCCCTACCTTCTCCTTATATTTATATTGTAATTTTGGCTTGAGAAGTACTCATTGTTTCCTACGTAGCTTTATATATGCCTGGCAGAACTATGCCTGAGCCAATCTTTTGTTTTCCGTGGAATTAAAAATTGCCTTTTTAGTGTTGCTATTTTTGTTTGCTGTGTTTTTTCTGTACTTATTAATTCAACTCCTAAATCTCCTTTCAGTGTTCCCATTCTCATAAATTCTCTCAATTTCACCTTCCTGAAGATATCTCACCTGCTCTGTATGGGTTAGTTCATCTCTACCCCTGTACAGCTATCAGCCTGGGCTAATCCTTCACTCTTATCCTAGCACTACTCTCACCTCTTGTTTCTGTATGATGTATTGGGTGAAATATGTCTCCTGAAAATTCATATCCTTCCCAGAAGGTCAGAATGTGACATTATTTGGAAATAGGATCATTGTCAATGTAATTAAATAAAATGAGGTCATACAATTGTAGGGTGGGCCCTTAATCCAGTATGATTGGTGTCTTTACAAGAAGAAAAGAGACACAGAGCCAGATACACACAGAGGGAACACCATGTGAAGACACAGAGAGAAGATAGCCACGTGAAGAGAGAACGCAGGGACTGCAGTTCCGTTGTCACAAGCCAAGGAATGCCTGGGCCCCGCAGAGGCTGGAAGAGATAAGAAAGGATCTTTCCCTAGAGGTCACAGATGGAGTGTAGCCTGGCTGCCACCATGATTTCAGATTTCCAGTCTCCAGAACAGTATGTGACACAATAAATAACTTCTATTGTTTTAAACTACTCAGTTTGTGGGACTTGATTGTGGAAAACAACAAAACTCTAGGAAATTAATACATATGGCTTGTCTTTTTTCTTTTTTTTCTTCCTTGGTTTATTCCTTCATTTGGTAGAGCACACACCCTGCAATGGCTTTCTTGGAAAAAGCTTGTAGAAGTTAAAATTTTGTTTGAGAGTTTGCATGTATGAATTGTTTTTATTCTACTCTTACATTAGAGCTGCATATGGAATTCTAGGTTGAAAATAATTTTCTTTAAAATGTTGAAGTCACTACCCTATTTTCTGTTTGTTTGTGGGATTTTCTCCCTCTGTGCCATTGAGAATTCTGAATTTATTCTAATTCCTGACTGTGGCATGCGATTTGTTTTTCTTCTTCCCTTCAGATACTTGGTAGGGTCCTTTCTGTATTCTCAGTGTTCTGGAAGTTTTATATAACATTGTACCTTGGTGTGAGTATATTTTTATTCAGTATGCTGCAATCTTAGAGTTCTCCTTCAATCTGCAGATTCATGTTCTTCAAGTTTGGGAAATATTCTTGTTTTGTTGCTGTTTTTGATGAATCTCCCTTCTGCCCTATGTTCTCTATTGTTTCTTTTTGGTACTCTTCTTACATGCATGTTGGACTTCTTGGGCTGATCTTTGAGCTATTTTCTCTTTTCTTTCTATCTCTTTGTTTTTATGACTTCCTTTCTGAAAATGTTCCTCAGTTTTATCTTTCAATCTTTTTTACAAAGTTTTTTTTTCTTTTACATTTTCAATTTCAAGAAATAGTTTTTGTTTCATAAGTGTTCTTGTTTTATAGCAGTCTTTTTTTTTTTCTCATGGATACAATGTCTTTTCTTACCTCTCAAATGTTATCAGTGATTATTCTTGGAAGTTTTCTTCTTGTATAATTTCTGTTTTTCCCCAAGTTGCTCTTATTTGTTTGCTTTGTTCTCTGACTTTTCTAACAGAGGTTTTCCTCAGATATTTATTCATCTGTGATTGTCTGAAAGGGTGGAGTTTTTTGACTGTGAGCTTTATTGTAGGTGTTATGTTTTGTCAGTTTTAGGGGGAGTCTCAGTGAGTATCTTCAGATCTTTCTACTTGGGCTTGCCAGACTTTGCAGAGAAGACTCTTCCAACCTAGACATAGAGGGCAGAGGCATGGCTGCAAGCCTTCTGGAAGTCCAGTATGGGAGGGAGAGTTGGGGAAGGAGGAGTCTTAACTTCCAGTATGTCCATAGTCACTGAATACTCCTGTTTCCAATAGGTATGATACCCCTGATCTTAACTAGATCTGATGTCACACAGTCCAGTGTTCCTATGTTTTACCCTCCCTGGAAAGCAAATGGTCAGTCTTTTGCCAGGGTGGAGAAGGAGCAGACACCTAGCAGTTTGGAGTTCCGGTGGGGATCCAGGCATTTAACTACTTCTAAACAAATTTCAACCAGCCTCCATTATTTTATACTCTTTCCCCACAGCTTTGCTTTCAGTCCCAGAAGAACCTGTTGCTACAGATTTCTGAGTTGTCCTGATGCCAGTGGGTTCATGCAGCAAATGCTCAGAAAAACCCAGGAATCTGTGGCAACAGGTACTTCTGGGACTGAGAGCAAAGCTGTGGGGAAAGAGTATAAACTAATGGAGGTTGGTTGAAATCCAGGGTTCATGGATTTTTCTGGCCTATTGGGTTGGAATTCACCTCTGGCAGGGCTGCTCAGTCAGTTACTTCTCATCCATGAGCTTTCCAGCTCCTAAAGTTTTGTTGTGTTCACCTCTTTCATTTCTCCTTGTAAGTTTATGCCTTTAAAGAGAATCCCATAACAATGGTTGTAGCGAGATTTCCTGGGGGATTGCAACAAGATATTTGTGTTCAATCTGACCTCTTCATTCAGAGGCCCTAGTTTGTGTTTCCAACCTTATCTCGGGTGTGATTTTAGAAAGGAGGTTGAATACTTCTCGAGTTTGTTACAAAATGCCTTTCTCAGCATTACTTCATCCAAAACAGCATTTGGACCTGACCAAAAGCCATACAATATATCTATCTATACAATGTCTTCCTGTTTAACCAAAGGAATCACATTTCCATCAGATGAGTTTCTCAAGCACTCTGCCCACTCCTTTCTACCTTTCCTACATTGATCTGAGGATAGCCCATTCCACAGGTGCTACTGGGAAGAAGTAAAGAAAGCAGAGTCGGGTGGAAGGAGGTTTGATTATTCATTGGTGTGTGACACACACAGTCAAAAGACAGCTTAGGGCTTGTTTCCATTAGGATGAGCAGAAAATCTGTTTTGATGCAGTGCTGTGAGAGCAGAGACCACAGGAGGTAAAGGAATGAGGCATGCAGATACCTGGGGAAGAGTTTTCAGGAGTAAGAAGGACAGGGCCGAAGTCTCTAGAAGGGAAAGCAGGAGGCCCATGGGGCTGGAGAGGACTAAACAAGAGAGGCCATGGGGTACGGATCGGCTGTTGGCAGGCAGGCATGATTGGACCATTGACATTTTCTCTGGGTGAGGTGGGGAGCCACATGCAATCTGGAGTAGGGTGACATGACGCCTCTTGTGTCATGGGCAAGAACAGAAGCAGAGAGCCCAGCCAGAGGGCTTCTGGAAGCATCCAGGGGAGATGCTTCTCTCAATGGTATTGGCTTGGACCAAGTGGTACCAGTGGAGGTGGTGATATAGGATTGGACTTTGGATATATTTAAAGGTAAAGCTGAAAAGATCTGCAGATAAGTTAGATATGAGGTGTGAGGGAAAGAGACATATCCAGGATGATTCCAAAATTCTTGACTTCAGCCACCTGAAGAACACAGTTGTCAGGTGTTGAGATGGGCAAGACTGGGAGAAAAGCAGGCTTGGAAGGGAAGATCTGGAGTTCAGTTTTGGCTCTGCCAAATTTGCATTGCCTACTGGATATCCAAGTGCGGTGCTGAAGGGGGAGGGGGATGGAGAGCGTCGGGCTGACGAAAACACCTGATGTTCATGGAGCTTGTCCAGTGGGCCACATGCTGTCTGTGTGCTTTATCTGTGTAACTCATCCCATCTCCCATCACCACGATAACCTGATAAGAGATGATTCTTCCTATGCTTGCCAGGAACACAAAGGCATGGAAGGTGAAGTAACTTGCCCATGGTTACACGGTTGGTAAGCACTGGGGCTGGCTTCAGCCTGAGCCATTTGGCCCCAGAGCCTGCCTTTCTAGCCACTGGGCTCTCTGTGTCCCTTCCCATCTGGCATATGCACTTAGGGTATTCCAGGTTTGGTGCAGGTACGAGGACCTGAAGTATCAACCTTTCAGTGTTAGGGCAAAGCAGGCAGAAAACTCATGCGGTGGTTAAAAGTGAGGCTTCTGGGGACCAGTCAGGGTTGGGTTTGAATCTCTGTCACTCACTTACCCTGAGAAACTTATCTTTTTCCTTCTCAGCCTTGGTCCCCTCTTCTGTGAAGTGAGAATAATAATGGTATTGATCTCAGAGAGTTGTGAGGATGAAGTGAAGTAATGCATGCAAAGTGCTCAATAGATATTATTTGTTTTCATTATTGTTGTTAAAGACCAAAGATTGCAATGTCTTTCAGATTCTCACTCCACTCAATTCCCCACAAGGAAGGGGGGAATTGTGAAAGGGGTTTGGGAATCAGCTATGATGAAGTGGAGACTTTGTGGAGACTTTGGGGAAAGGCTCTCTTGCTTTCAAAAGTCCAGAGTAGTTCAGGGCTTTACTCAAATCTCACAATATTAGGGATACTTGGGAGCCAATAAAACCACCCCTCATTCTTCTGGCCCAGTGGGCTCTGTCTTAATTTTTATGACTCCAGGGCCCCAAGGCTCCAGGCTACAGGAAGGAAATGTCCTCCAGGCTGGAGATGGGACTCATAAAGATGCTTCCTGTCTCCCAAGGCCATCACAAACTTCACTCAGAGGATGCTGGGGGTAGCTTTAATTGGCCCTCCTTACCACACGCGGTGCAAACAGCCCTGGAATGTTTCCTTAGACTGGGCTGTCTCTTACTTACAGGAATAAAGAGTCACCTTTAATTCCTGGGTCCAGAAAGAGCCCGAATGAATTTAGAACAACTAAAGACTCTCAGTTCAGAGAGACACTGAAAAAAGCAACCAATAATTACAGCTCAGGAGCCATGAAGTAGCCCAAAGAGACCAAGGTCTGTCTGTAGGAGACCAAAGAAAGAATTCTGTTTACCAATTTTTCATTTATGCTCCACCTACTTCCCAAAAGAATTTGGGGTGGCTGACAGGAGAAAGAAAACAAGAATCCCATCTCTAAGACTTTACCCACTGGTAAAGCTCCTGAGATGGATCTAATAAAGTCAGTTATTTTGCCATGAGGAAAAAGAGACAGATCATGGAATCAAATAAGTCACATTGCGGAACCAGCTACTCATTTGCATGATGCACATTGAGAAGAGAAACCAGTCCAAACACTTCTTTTTCTAGCATCATCATATAATGGAATTTTTCATCTAACGTTGCCATCTTTAAATGACTGATTCCTCCCTGTTCTGGGTTCCGAAATACGACCATTAGAATTCTTAGTGCAGATGTGACAGGGGTAATTGCATGAATTTATCAGGTGGTTTCCATTGTGACCGTTGGTACAGGAGTGGATGCTGGTTTGGGGCAGAAGAAGTGAGCATCTGGATTCTCCAGACTGCTGAGGAAAGAGAGGATGGGCAGGCAGGGGTCTCAGGCAGTGGGGGCGGAGAGGGGTAGTTTAACTGCAGAGTGGGGAACATGGGGAAAATAGAAGGTGGGAAAATGCATGGCAGCAAGAAACTGACATTTTTTGAGCATCTATTTTATATTTAGGTCTTTCAAATGTTACCTCTACCACAACCCAGTGAGAATGGCATTATTCCTAATCGTACTAAGGAGGAAACTGAGGCTCAGAGAAGTGCGGTGATGGGCCTAACTCACACAATTAGAAGGGAAGCAAGTTCTGACTTGTTCACAATGAGATCCAGCACCAGCCGATTTAAAATTATGGGGAGCATGAGACTTCTTAGCTGCTGCGGCATCCTGCAAGTCCAGATCTGAGGGTGCTTTAGAAATTCTCTTAGTACAGCCTTCTCCTTTGACAGATAAGGAAGCAAAAACCCAGGGGCCTGAGGCCTCTTGCCTACTTCATGATAGCAGAGGCTCAACTTGAAAGTCATCTTTAAACTCCAGGGTCCTGCTGTTTTCTGGACGGCCACCATGACACCACCACAAAGCTCCCTAAAATTCTCCCAGCCCGCAAATTTTCAAAAATGGAAAGTTCAGCAGCCACACCTGCGGGGAAGTGGAGTCTATTTTGTGCTGGAAGCCACTATATTTACCATACCTGACCTTGCTCTACATCAGACAACATTCTTCAGGATCTAGAGACTGTGACAACCAGCCTTCAGGGGAGTAGATGTGCTTCATCGTGTCAACTATTTCCAGGCATAAGTGGCCTGGGGCTTGGAAATATTTTCAACATGGTATGCTTTTTGTCATTTATGGGATTGGATGTTTTAGGTAAATATCAGCGTGCATTCCAATGCAAACACAGACTTGCCTATAGCATAGGCAAGGAAATTAACATTAATATCGCATTCACTAGTGTTTGTTCTATTGACAAACCCTGCCAAATTTAGGTAGTTGGGATATTAGAAATCAACTTGTTTAGCAGCCACTGTGGTGTATATTAAATGCACTTAAATCAAGGGCATGCAACTAGTTTTTCGTGGGCAGTGGGAGGAACCATCAATGTAGATGTTCAGAACTGTGCAACCAATGAGTACATGATAATGGCCAAGAACTGCCATTTCTGAGTGTCTTTCCTGTTCTGGGCACTTCTTCCCCTACAAGCTATCTTATATATTTATTTATTTATTTATTTATTGAGACGGAGTTTTGCTCTTGTTGCCCAGGCTGGAGGGCAATGGCACAGAGGTTGCAGTGACTGCAACCTCTGTCTCATGGGTTCAAGCAATTCTCCTGCCTCAGCCTCCTGAGTAGCTGCGATTACAGGCACCCACCAGCACACCCAGCTAATTTTTGTATTTTTAGTAGAGATGGGGTTTCACCATGTTGCTCAGGTTAGTCTCGAACTCCCCACCTCAGGTGATCCACCCACCTCTGTCTCCCAAAGTGCTGGGATTACAGGCATGAGGCACTGCGTCCAGCCCAAGCTCTCATTTAATGGGAAATAGTCAGACTGCCTGGGTTCAGCTCTTGCCGTGCCATTTACCAACTGTGTGGCCCAGGGCAGTTTACTTATCCTCTCTGTGACTCTTCCTTCCTCATCTGTAAAATGGGGATGAATCGTGTTCCCTGCACTCAGGGTAGGGTTGTGAGGGTGAAAGTAGATTCTCCTTCTGAGGCACTGGCACAGGAGTTGGCTGATAGGAAGCACTCAGCATGCCTCCACGGTTTTACTACCTTGTGACTTTCACAACTATGCCATGTACGTTTTCTTTGACTCACTTAATAAGTGCATGCTATGGGCTGGCAGAGGGTTGATGCGTCACCCAAAGCCACATGGCTAAATTGGGGCAGAGCTGGGGCTTGATCTCAGACCTTTGTAACTGTGAAACTAAACCCAGCAAAGAACCAGAGCAGGCCCACCTGTGATTTCAGGCAGGTAGATGGCGGACCCAGGCAAAATGGCTTTGAGCAATCACCTGTTGTTTGTCGTGGGGTTGTGGGAGACAAATTTAATGAGAAAAATACTTCTCTCATTGGCCCAAGGGGAATTCCACCTGGGAAAAGAACTGCTCTTGTGGCTGGGAAAACACCTCAATACGCTCATTTGACTCGGAAGGTGAGGCCCTCTGGGCAAAGCTGACGACATCGACCACATGGCCCTTCATATAGCAAATACTTTGTGAAATCCCCTTACTATCTTGCCACTACATAAAATGTATTTAGACATATCATCCCTTCCCAAATTCATATAATTCCCTGGTGGTAATAGAAAAGAGACATTAAAATAGGTGATTTATCATAAAATAATATGTGTGCCACTACCTCGGCACTGAGCAGGACCACCTGAGAGGATGTATTTGAAGTGATCAGATGCATGCTCCAAGTCACAAAGGATGTGCTTGGGTTTAAGAGAAGTTAGACACAAATCGGTGGAAGAGTGTTGCATCTTTTCCTTAATAGTTGACAGTTTGAGAGCCAATGAAGTGTGTGCATAAAGCATAGAATTCCCTAGGGTGCAGCCCAGCACAGGTGTGTTGCTGGGGACTCATGTGCCTCGGGCAGCTTCTTTGTCGGTGACGTGTTTTTTCTGAAGTGGTGATTCAGATCTTGATAAAGTTCCAAATAAAACAAAATGCAATCTTCTCTAAATTTACACAGGAGTTACATTCTGGGAAACTCAGTGTGTATAAAGCAGTGCGAAAACTACTTGGTGTTTGTGCGTAAGGCTGAGTTAGACTCTAGTCGGACCATTCTAAACAGGTTTCTCACCTACATGGGTGTCTGATGGACCATTCAAAAGTGTGTGGGAGATGGATTGCAAATCAAAATACGAAAAGTAAAATTGTAATATTTATGACATTTCTAGAAAGACACAAAGGAGTAGCCAAAGATGACTTAGGACTAAAACTTATTAACCATAAAGAAAAAGTTGATGGATTTTATTATTTGAAAATTGACTCATCAAATGACACTCTTATGAGAGTGAAAAAACAAGTCACAGAATGAGAGAAAATATTTGTGATCCATATATTCATCAAAGAAGTCATAGCCCGAATAGAGCTACAAATCAGTAAGAGGAGTGGCCAAGAACTCAATAGAAAACTGGCCAGAACACTTGAGTAGGTCCTTTCCAAAAGAGGATATCCAAATGGCCAATGACCATAAGGTGATACCACAGCACAGTTTCCAGAATGGCTAAAATGAAACGGGTAAACAATACTAAGATTGGTGAGGAAGTGGAGCAATGGGAATTCTCATACTGTGCAAGTGGGAATGTCAAATGACTAAACTTTGTAAAATTCTTTGCAGTAGCTACTAAGGTTTCACCTATGTCTGTCCCATGACCTGGCTATTTATTCTTAGGTATATTCTCAGAAGAAAGTTGTACATCTGTACATCAAGGAACATGTGTGAAAATGTTCAAGGCAGCATTGTTTATAATAACTTCAAGCTGGAAACAACCCATGTGTCTGTCCATCAAGAACTATATGTAGCAATATGAAGAATCCACAAACATGAGATAACTGAAAGAAGCCAGACACAAAAAAGGGCACACATTCCATTTATGAGAGGTTTAAAAAGAACAGCAGCTTGTACACAATTGTGCTGATCTTTCTTGCATTTAAAACATTTCCACAAGTAGTCAGTCCAGGGCTAGTATCATGGCTCCATGGTCACTGGGTATCATGTTCCTTCATGATTTCTGCTTCACCATGCTTAGCCTTTGCTTCCATCCTCTAGTTTGCCTCATGGCTGTAGATGGCTGCTAGAGCTCCAGCTGTCTCCTATGCATTCGTGGCTGTAGAATGCAGGAAGGAGGAAAGAGCAAAGGGATGCGTCATCTGACTATTCTCGTTTAAAGGAGCATCCTTGATAGTACTTACTGAGAACCTGGAGTAATTTCCAGGAGATCACAGAGAGGGTGCAAGAGCAACAAGCCCTCACAAATACAGAAAAGCAGCCTTCCAGGAAATTATAATAGATCTGGACAGGCATTTTGCAAAGACTATTGCAGGAAAATGGAGCTTCTTTAGAAATCGATAGTTGAGTACTCTGTGATTTTTAAATGAGCACAGGGAGACACTGTTGATGCCCAGAATCCTCTACAATTAGTGGCAAGGGCTCTGGGAAACCCAGGGAGAGGGCAGAGAGAAGAAGGTCAGGTTCAGCTGAATCTGGATGCTGGAAGAGAAAGAGGATCCAGCCAGATCTAAACAGAGAGCATCCTCAGATGCTGCACCTGGTCAGGGGGCTCTCCCCGCCTTGGTGATGAGGGTCCGGTGTGAATGCTGGTTCACTGCCATGTGACAAGCACACTTGTGTCCAAGCCATCCCACGCAGACACCAGGTAAACATCTTCTCGGAGGGCTGACAGGCCACTGGGCCATTTCCCAGGACAGTTGGGACTCTCCCCAGGGCAGTAGCCTCATTACAGAATTCTGTCTGTAAATTTAACCAGTCGCAAAACCATATCCGTGTTTTGTGTTGGGATGTAAAGATGACAGCCTTCCTCCCGTGGGGCTGAGACATTCTGGAGCTTCGTGAAAGCCCACCATTTGGCTTCTTCCTGGCTGAGCACAGGGACAACCTTCCCATCCAGCTGTCCCCTGAGGCGGCACGAGGCCACAAGTACTTATGTTGGCTCTAACTCCACTACTGAGCGTCCCGGACGAGCCTGGGCAAGTCGGCCAACACTGAGGGCCTCAGATGCTCCTTTTAAAAGGTGAAGAGGAGAACACCTGCATCACAGAGCTGTCGCGAGGATCAGAGGTATATATGACAGGAGGAACACACGCAGCACTTGACATTAAATGGCACTGTCAGTGGTGTGGCAGCACGCTCCAGAGGCTCCTAGGGTTCTCGTGTTTTGTTAACAGTTTAGAGGCCAGGCGCGGTGGTTTACGCCTGTAATTCCAGCACTTTGGGAGGCCGAGGCGGGCGGATCACCTGAGGTCAGGAGTTCAAGACCAGCCTGACCAATGTGGTGAACCTCATCTGTACTAAAAATGCAAAAATTAGCTGGGTGCGGTGGTAGGCGCCTGTAATCGCAGCTACCTGGGAGGCTGAGGTAGGAGAATTGCTTGAACCTGGGATGCGGAGGTTGCAGTGAGCCGAGCTCGAGCCACTGCACTCCAGCCTGGGTGACAGAACGAGACTCTGTCACAAAACAAAACAAAACAAAACAAAACAAAACAAAACAAAACAAAACAAAACAAAACAAAACAAAACAAAACAAAACAAGTTTATTGAGCTCTCATTCACATATCATACAATTCACCGCCTTAAAGTGTACAATGCAGTGACCTTTAGTGTACTCAGAGCTGTGCATCCGTCATCAGAATCAACTCGAGAACATTTTTATGACCCTGGGAAGAAACCCTACATTTCACAGCCGCCAGCCCCAGCCCCTCCATCCCCCGACCCCAGCCCCCAAGTTCATCTGTTCGGTGAATATCTTCTGAACATATGAACGCCGGCAGAGTTCTTGGTGCTGGTGGGAAGCTCTGTCCCTGCAAATGCAGGGCCTGGGTGGGAGTACAAAGGGAGGACCACATATCACAGGTCTCAACAGTTCAGAGTTCAAATCCAGCTAATAGCTGTTAAGTAAAATAGGTCCTAAGAGCTCCCATGACAAACATGCCTTTCCAACCATTGGGAAGGCCAGGTTCAAATTCCAAGTTGTTAGATGTCTTGAATCTCTGGTTGGAACATGGCCCCATGGGGAGGGTCACTTGGCCAATGGCAGCCCCCTTCTCTTCTCATGCCAGCTGCGTCACATGCTATGAGGAGTCCTTGCATGATGTGTGACACCCAAGCTCTGTTTTTACGTGCCGTGAGCACCCATCCTTGGCCAGGGGCAGAACAAACTTGGGGCACATCCTATCCTGTGGTTCCTGGAAATGGGCTTGAGCCTTTTGGGTGTCTAGGATGAGCCCCTCCAAAACCCTGGGTCTATTTAGATTTGGGGATGATTTGGGATTATTTGCCCATTCAGTCTCTGCCCTTCACTAACCCTGGAGGTGAAGGGCTGGGGCGAGTCAGAGACGCATGATGTGGGGAGCCTGCCCCAGAACAGGGTCAGCTGCAGTTGTGCAGTTCCTGGCCTGTCGCCTTCCTTCGGGACATGCCTCCTGTGGCCTCACCTCTCCTACACACCTCCTTTCCTTCCTGTCCATGGGGCCCTCATGCCCGTCCTGTGACTGCATCATGACCCTGAATTCTGCTCTTTGACTCCAGGGGTTCCAGGCCTTTTGTAGAATACTCCAGACAGAGCCACCTCCAGATCAAGTGTTGAAACCCGGATTAGCTACAGCTCAGAGGGACACGGGGGAGTGGGAAGACCCCAGTCCCCATGGAGGTAGAGAGACCTGGGTTTGGGGAGGTTGCTTGTACGTCATACCTGGGCAACCTAGAACAGGGCTCTTCATTTTTGAAAACTCTTTTACTACATGTTCTTCTTCCAGAGGCTTGTAGAGGGGATTAAAAAAGGGTGACCCCTGCAACCTCTTAGTCCAAAGGCCCAAAGCTGCTTCTCCCTACATCCTTCTGTTTAGTTTTAGTTTTTAGATTTTCCTGATTATTCCCCACTTTATTACTAACAATTATAAAACTTATTTGCTGACACTGTTTTAAGTTCTTTATACATGTCGACTCTTTGAATACTTACCTTGATTCTTTTTAAAGAGAACCAAGTCAGTGTGTAGGTACACTTTTGAAATTGGTAAGTGCTGTGGTTTGGATGTCTGTCCCCTCCAGACACTATGTTGAAATTTGATCCCCAATATTGGAGGTGGGGTGAATGGGAGGAGTTTGGGTCATGGGGTCAGATCCCTCATGAATAGATTAATGCCCTCCCTTTGAGTGAATTCTTGCTGGGTTAATTCCCTGTAGGCACCCGGCTCCCCGCTCACTTCCTCTCTTATCACGTGATCTCTGCACACCAACTCTCCTTCACCTTCCGCCATGAAGAGAAGCGGCCTGCGGCCCTCGCTAGATGCAGATTCCCAACTGTGAACTTCTCCAGACATCAGAATCATGAGCTAAATAAAGCTTTTTTCTTTGTAAATTACCCAGGCTCAGGCATCACTTTATAGCGATGCAAAACGGACTGAGACAGTGAGTTTGCCTGTGTAGGACAGCAGATCAGCAGTCACCTGTACACTCGATAAAAATGCACGTTCTCAGGCTCCAGGCCATGCCTACTGAATCAGAAACTCTGAGGTGGGCCCAGCAATCCCTGTGCCAACATGACCTTCAGGTGACTCTGATATGCACCCAAATTTGAGAACCATGGCCTAGTATCCCCATGTACTCAGCTACCCTATGTGATTAATAGGCTGAGTAAACCCTATCTGAAAGGCTTGGGACCTGAAGTGTTTTTTCACATTAGGGATGCTCAACCGGTAATTACTACAAATAATAGTGAATGCTTATTTGGCTCTTGCTATGTGCCAGGGGCTGTGCTAATTGCTTTGACATGGAGCATCTTCTTCATTCTCCAAGCATTCGATGAGGCTGTTAAAGTCCCCATTTTACAGGCAAGAGAACAGGCACAGAGAGGTTGGGTGACCGTTTAAGGTCACACAGCCTCAAGAGTGTGCCTCCTTTTCCACAGTGGTTGTAATGATGACAGGGAGGCATGGCAACATTTTACCCAGAAATGTTTTACAAATTTATTCCCAGAAAGCCTTGCAATCTCAAGGATTTTTCTTCAAAATGGCAACTGACCAGAAAATGTAATTGATGGGAACTGTCCCATTCTCGGGGCATCTGGGTAATTCAGGCTTTCCTGTGGTCCGGGTGGCAAAGCCAGATGCCTGCAGGGCCAGGCTGGAGACGTAACCCAATGAGGTGGTGCCAGGGTGAGGACTGGGAGCTGGAGAATGTATGCCCAGTCCAAGGGGAGCAATGGCTGGCTCCACAGCTCTAGAGAGAAGAAGGTGTTGCCATGAGGGCATGTGGGTGTCTTTTACCTCATTTTATAAGAAAAAAAAAAAAAAAACCAGAAATCTGGGTGTTACGGGAAACTCTCCCAAGTTTGAAAAACTCTCAATGTTACACTCTCCGAATTCTGTTTGTTAGACACCATGAAGGCTGAACAAAGGATATTTGGCGGCAAAATCTGGCCCACAGGCTGCGCATTGACGCTTCTGGGCATCCCTCCTTTGATGGCGTGGAGTGGCTGATCTGCGTGGTCTGCATTGGTTAACTGTGCTTCCCCAGATCCAGTCTGGAATTAATTATTGAATTGTATGCATTTTCAGTGCCATCCTCAAGCTAACAGCCAACTATGCGAGGGAAAAAAGGGAGCACAGAATTGAGCTGGTTCCAGAGACCCCAGACTGTCTTCACTGCAATTGCCAGGTCTGTGGATGGCCCGCGGCTCAGCGCCTGCAGCTCAGGCTCGGTGGAGCCCGGCGGCGCGTAAGAGACGTTGCGCGCGCCCTCTAGTGGAGAGAGGCGGTCACTGCCGAACGCCAGCTGCGGACCTTCGAGAGCTCTTGGGCCTTGGCTCCCTCCAAGAGCAGGCCTGGGGCCGGGATCCAGGATGGGGAGGAGGGAAAATGAACTGTCCGGCCACCACGAAGACAGCCCACCCCACGTCAGTCGAGAACTACTCAAACTACTGGCAATGTCAACAACAATAATTGTAACAATCATATGAATGATAAGTACAATGACAAATATATTTAACAGTTATTTTCAGCTCACAACGTTTCGCCTACTGTGTAGATTATTCTGCTACTGCGTAGATTATAGGCCATGTATCGATGGACAGAGAGAGGTTTGTTATGAGAGACTGGCTCATATGCTTGCAGATACTGTGAAGTCCCGTGACCTGCTGTTTGCAAGCTGGGGATCAGGGAAGCCAGCGGTGTAAGTCGGTCCAAGCCCAAAGGCTGAGAACTAGGGGAGCCGATGTCTGGGGTCAGGAGATGCCGGCGGCCCAGCTCAAGCAGAGTGAGCAGCATTCACCCTTCGTCAGCCTTTTGTTCTCTTCAGGCCCTCGGCAGGTGGCAGGATGCCCGGCTGTACTAGGGAGGGCGGTCTTGACCCAGTCAGTCCACGGATCCACCTGCTAACCCCTTTCAGAAACATCCTCACAGACACACCTAGAAATAATGTGGGTTTTTTTTTTTCACTTTTAATTGCATTTATTTTAATGCTGAAAGTATTCCCATTGCCATCCCCTGAGCATCCCTGACCCCAGTCAAGTTGACACATAAAATTAACCATTACACTGTGTCCATTCCATCATTAAAAACACGCAACACTCTAGTAACACATGAATATCTTCTCACTGAAGAAGATTCAAACAGTATGAATGAACATATTACAAACGCTTTTAAGTGTTTTTTAAAACTTTCATTTTGAAACAATTTCGAACTTAATGAAAAGTTGCAAGGATGACACAAAAACCTTTTATTAATATATACCTTTCAGCGGGATTCCACAGTCGTTAACAATTTGCCACATTTGCTGTATAAGTTTTGCTCTGTGTCTAAGTACATACTTTAAAGATCCGAACCTTCTGAAATATAATGCCCCTTTATAATAGTTCAGTGGGTGTTTCCTAAAAACAAGTCATTATCTTCCATAATCAAGTACAGTTGTTCAAATCAGGAAAGTTAACATGGATGTAATAGTATTAATTATCTCATCTGCAGACCTGATTCCAATTTCACCAACTGTCTCGATAATACCACCCTTTTTAGCTTTTTTTTTTTTTTTTTTGGTTGATTCCCACTGCTAACTATGAGGAAAGCACAGACGTCTTTCCGCTGCTTTGCCCAGAGGTTCCTCTTCCAATCATAGGGAGTGCCTCCGATAGGGTCTGTCTTTCGTTTTTCTCAGTGGAAGCACATTCCCCACTTATCAATTTGCTTTGGGAGCTCTTATTTCAATCTCTTTTCAATCCTTTGAAGCAGGACTCCCTAGCGCTATTCTACACAGAGGGAAACAGAAACTCAGCGTGAGGATGGGTCCTGCCCTGTGACCTCAGGTCCCCCGGTTGCCTTGCTAAGAGTTGAACAGTGCCCCCAGCCCCTACCCTGATTTCTGCACTCAGCAAACTTAGACGCAAGGCCCCTTTCCAGGCCCTGGGGACATGAAGAGGAAGTTGCTGATGGCTACGCTCAAAGACTTCTCAGGCTAGTGAAAGGGTCAGGAGAGGGTGGCCTGCTGGGAGCTCAGTGGGGAGCCCTGTGGAGGGATGTGGTTCAAGCCATCAAGTCTTCTGGTGACCTGTGGGTGTGGGGGCTGGACCAGAGGGCCTCAACGGGTAGCCCTGCAGGTCCCAGTCCCATCCTTGGTGGAAGTGTTGGCTGGGGTTGCTGGAGTTGAGTGGGGTGACAGAACTGGGGACTTGGATTCCAGGAGAGGGGGGATGGGCAGGAGAGGTGTTCAGAAAAAGAGTGCAGGAAGGCTGGAAGAGCATCTGTGTGAGTTCACTCCAGTCCCTTGAGCAGCTGCCCAGGCCCCGTGCTGGGACCGAGAGAGCAGAGCGTGTGGAGCGTGCGGAGAAGGCTGCACAACCCCCGCCTCTGTCAGCGCAGCATAGGGGAGCTACGGTCAGGCACAAAGCTGCAGTCCCTGTCCCTGAATGTCAGAGGAGAGGGCAGACAGAAAGGAGAAAATGGGACAGAGAGAAAAGAACGTGGTGGTGTGCACACCCCCAGCCCCTTTGCTCCACTTTCCATGATATATGGGACACTTCTCAGATTTCATGCTCCCTGGGACCCTGAGGATGGGGCTGTGTCTGAGGAATTCAGTCGCAGGAGGACAGGAGTTCAGCTCTGACTCGGTCCCAGTGGAGCATCATAGAAAACCAACAAGCAGTGTCCGAGGAGCCCGCTTTGGTGTCCAGTGGGTCACCAGGAAGAGTTGATTAGATTCCTGAAAATCATAAGTGAGCCTCCCTGCTTTGTGGAGTTTCAGTTGGTGAGTGACAATGCCAGGTAGGCAATTTGTCCTTCAACCTCCATCTATGCCACACAGCGTGTTAGGCTCTCTGCAGGTGCTAGAGAAACAGACATGAAAAGGTATAACCCCTGGCTTGGGCTCTGATGGGGAAGACCAACAGGTAAAACAGGCAGGTCTGATACAGAATGACAGGTGCCACTTGGAGTGAGCGGGTGGCAGAAACTCAAAGGGGGCCACCTGCCCAGTCTGGGATTGGGCAAAGCATCTGATTAGTTTCTCACGGCTGTTGTAACAGATTACCACTACCTTAGTGGCTTAAAGCAACATAAATGTATTCTCTTATGACACTGAAGGTGGGCAGTCTGAAATCAGTTTCCTGGGCCAAAGTGTAGGTGTCAGCTGAGCTGGTCTCTTTCAGAGGCTCCAGAATCTGCTTCCTGGCCCTGTTCAGCTTTAGGAGGCCACCTGCATTCCTTCCCTACAGCCCCCTTCTCCATCTTTAAAATGCACCCCTGCAACCTCGGCATCCAATATCACATGGCCTTCCCTGCTGTACTCAAATGCCCCTCAGCCTCCCTTGTTAAGGACGCTTGCAATGACATTTACAGCGCATCTGGATAATTGAGAACAATCTCCCCATCTCCACATCCTTACCTACATCTGCAAAGTCCCTTTTGTCATAGAAGGTAGCATGCCTGGGTTCCAGGGATTGGGACGTGGACATCTTTGGGGGGGTGTTATTTGGCCTGCACAGCTTCTTAGAGCAGATGGCTCTGCAGTGGCGGGTGAGAAGAATGATGGTGCTCCTGGGCGAGGGCTTTGGGGGGGTGGCAAGGGCCCTTTATTTACCTGTAATGAACATTTGTCCTTCTTTCTGCTTGTTCAGTGCTTTGAACCCCTTCTTTTCTTTGGGGAGGCTCCAGTTTCCTGAGTCCCTGACTGTCTAGAGGAGCCAGAAACTCTATTTCTCAGAAAGGAGGGTGCAGACATGTGACCAAACTCACCAGATAGATGTGCCAGCACCAGACTTGGGTTCAGAGTCAGGTTTCTGAGTCCGAGCCTGGTGCTGGTGCACCTATCTGGTAAGTTTGATCACATGTCCCAGGGAGGGGGAAAGCTTGGCATAGGCAGGGAAGGCCCAATGAGCAGGAAAGTCTGGCAGGGGCCAGATCTCACAGGACCTTGGAAGCTCAGCTTAGTCCTGAAGGAAGCGGGTCTTGCCTGAAATCTAAACATCGAGTGAAGGCTATTGTCTCAGCCAGGGCCCCAGCAGGACACAGATGGCACGCTTAGATGGGTAACTGAAGTGTGGCACTGTCTGCAAAAGGGTGGGTGGGGTTAGAGAAGCTAAAGGCACGGAGCATGCCTGGGACTGACATAGCTGTGAGGTGCTACTGCCTCTTTGGGGAGCTGTGTCCATCCCGAGACCTGAAGAGAGGAGGCCAGGAATCGGCTGTGAGACCCAGAGAGGGTGGCTGTGTGGAGAAGGTACATAGGAGTCTGCGCTAAAGGGACAAAGCCTACCCGTGGCAACCTGGCAGGGAAAGAGTGGGGGTAACTGATGCCCAAGGCCATTCTCCTGCCCTCTGAGGGCCTGCCCATGCTCCCATTGGCCAAACCCCACTTGAAGCCAGAGAGCAAGATTGTCCATATGGCATAGCTGGGTGGGCACAGCAGGGAGGAGGAAGATGGGGTGGGGCAGAGATGCCCAGCACAGGTGTCACATGAGCAGTAGCACCACCGGATCATTGTGGAGAAAGTGATGCTGGCCATGATGTGGACGGTGGACCCGAGTGGGACAGAGGAGGGGGTGGGGAGATCAGGGCATTCCAAGTGACTTAAAAAAGCACTTTAAACAATGCATTGCCCTAGTTAGGGGTCTGTTTACCCAAAGGGATATCTGAGATTGTTCTCCCAGCTATGTCTGATAGGGTAGAATTCATCTCAAAGTTGCTGTTATATATCATACCAAATGTCTCCCTTGCAAAGGTGCAGCGCCAATGGAAGGCCCAGGCAGGCTTGGTTGCAAACAACAGAAACCACTTGTATTGAGTTTAAGCAGAAATGGGATTTATCACGGGCTACCGGGGGGCCCCAGCATCTCTTGAATGACCTGGGAACTGGGCTCTGGAATATGACGCAAATGTACCACCCACTGCAGAGCAGCTCCAGGAAACCACACTGCTGCCTGCCCTGAGCAGGGCAACCACAAAGGGGCTTCCAATACCCTGGAAGCTCTTCCACCTCCCCACCAGGGTGGATCCCTGGGACCTTGCTTCGTCCTAGAGCCCCTGACTCTGAATCTGAGTCTGGTGCTGGTGCATCTGTCTGGTGAGTTTGGTCACATGTCTGCACCCTCCTTTCTGAGAAACAGTTTCTGGCTTCTCTAGACAGTCAAGGACTCAGGAAGCAGGAGCTTCCCCAAAGAAAAGAAGGGGTTCAAAGCGCTGAACAAGCAGAACGAAGGACAAATGTTCATTACAGGTAAATAAAGGTAAATTAAAGTTCAGGCTGTCAGGTACCCCAAGGAGAGATGGCATGTGTGCACCATGCATGTGAGTGTCATGCATGTGCATGTGTGTGGCATGTCACGCCTTTGTGTGTGTCATGTCGTGTGTATCACACAAGTGCCATATGTCATACACGTGAGTGTCATACATGTGTCATGCATGTGCATGCGTGTGGCATGTCACACATGTGTTGTGTGTCATGTGTATCATGCAAGTGCCATATGTCATACACGTGTCATGCATGTGTCATGCACGTGCATGTGTGGCATGTCATGCATGTGTTGTGTGTCACATGTGTGTCATGCAAGTGCCATATGTCATGCACTCATACATGTGTCATGCATATGCATGTGTGGCATATCATGCATGTGTTGTGTGTCATGTCGTGTGTATCATGCAAGTGTCATGTGTCATGCAAGTGTCATGCACGTGCCATGTATGTGCATGTGTGTGGCATGTCATGTGTGTGTTGTGTGTCATGTCTTGCATATCATGCAAGTGCCACATGTCATAAATGTGTCATGCATGTGTCATGCATGTGCATGTGTGTAGCATGTCATACATGTTGTGTGTGTTATGTCGTGTGTATCATGCAAGTGCCATTTGTCACACATGTGTCATGCATGTGTCATGCGTGTGAATGTTGTGCATGTAATGTGTGTGGTTGTCATGTGTGTGTCATATGTATATCATGGGTGTGCACATGATATACACATGTACATGAGTATTGTGTGTGTGTCATGTGTGAGTATCATGCGTGTGAGTGGTTCTGTCCTTAGGAAGAAAAACATGGGCGGAACTTGCAGTGTGCAGCCTCTGTCCAGACTCACCCACTGAGGGGCACAGGCACCCCAAAGTATACCCTAGATATTATCTGGTCCAGAGAGCATTGTGACTGAGTTTTCAGGTTAGCCTCCGTGCAACCTGACTTCCCATGGGCAGGGTGGAGTGCTGGGAACATTGATTCAATTCTTCCCTTGAGCACGCTTCACCTCCCTCTCTCCAGAAATGTACTGAGGAATTTTCTATACTCTGAGAGGAACAAGAACACAATTCCACCTCAGTTGCAAGCTTTCTGAGACCCATCCTGGGAAACAGCAAGCACGACAAGTTCTCCACCTTCTGCATCAGTCACTTCCAAGGAGGCCAGCTGGCACAGTTCATGCTGCTGAGTGAGCTATTGCTCAGAGGCCAAGGGCAGGGCTTCATTTTCTGATTCTTTTGTATTCATAGCAAGATACACTTAGTGGAAGAGCCCAATACCTGAGCTTGCCTGAAAATCTCCTTAGCTAGATCATTCAATTTGTAAGCTTTCCATCTTGCTGCAGCTTTGCTTAATTTCTGCCTCTCCATAACAAGAATCACCTTGCTTCCCGTCTCCAATACATTGTTCTCACTTTCCTATAAGCCCTCACCAACATCCTCCTCCAGCTACTGGTGTCTCCAACACCCTTTAGGCTTTTTCTGACACTTTCTTCAAAGTCATTTCATCTTCTGCCCTCTACTCAGTTCCAAAGACACTCCCACATTAATAGGTTTATAGTCCACAGCACCGCACTTCTGGTACCAAACTTTATATCAGCTATCTACTGTTACATAACAGCAAAAACTTAGTCATTTAAAACAGACACAAACATTTATTATCTTTCACAGTCTCTGTGAGTCAGGAATTCAGGAACAGCTTAGCCAGGTGCTCTGGCTCCAGGTCTCCCATGAGGTTGCAGTCTAGATATAAGCTGGGAAAGTGGTCATCTGAAGGCTGGACTGAAGCTGGAGGATCCACTTTCAAGGTGGCTGACTTAGATGGTTGGCAAGTTGGTGCTGGCTGTGGCAAAGGCCTGTTTTCTCTCCATGTGGGCCTCGCCATAAGGCTACTTGAGCACCCTCACAACATGGTAGCTGGCTTCCCCAAGGCAAGTGATCCAAGAGCCAGGGTCGAAGTCACAATGCCCATATGACTTAGCCTTAGATGTGACACACCATCACTTCTGTGGCATTCTACTGGTAACACTGACCAGCTCTGATTCAGTTTGAGAAAAGAGGACAGAAAAGCATGAATACCAGGAGGTGAGGTTCACTGAGGGCCTGTGGACCCTCTGGTAGCTGTCTACCACCAAAAAGAAATAATTAGGTATAAATATATATATATGTGTGTATATGTATATGTAAAAATAAGACAGTAAAAACTATCCCATAATAGCCCCACTCAGAGAAAAGTCATTATGAACATTTTGGGGCCTATCTTGTCAGCTGAACTGTAAACATTTTTACAAAAATGGAACAATACTGGAAAAAATCTTTCATGCTATCAATGTTTTCATTTAATAGTATAGTCAAAAACACACTTTTATCACATCTTTTCTAATGGTAACATTGTATTCTTGCCAATGATTAAGATGTAATTGGTTTTTCCAATGCCCTATTGCTGGACATTTAAGGGTTCTCAAATTGTTACATTACTAGCAAAGCTGGAATGAACATCTTTAGCGTTAACTTGCTGTCTATATCCCAGATCTTTCCCTAGGATGGAAATAGAATACCAGCATCAGCAAGTGTACATGATTTAAAGCACATTTTCTATCTATCATCAAGCTGCCCTTCAGAGAGGTTGTCTCTGTTATACATTCCACTACTGTGACTGAGAAAGCCCCTTGTCACATTTGACAATCCTGGTTACTATCATTAAAGCTCGTGTGTGTATGTGTGTGTAATTTGTTTTTGTTGGTTAAATTCTTTACACAAATGCCATCAGAATATGTATGTAGATAGATAATTTCTAGAAATTTCTTTTTTTCATCATTTTTCACATTTTGAGGAGGATCACTCTGTGATATATGTAGTATTAATTTCATTTAATCTTCAAAACGACCCTATGAGGTAGAGGCTAGTG
>PVKV010011821.1:17729-68874 GCA_004027835.1 Alouatta palliata | reverse complement strand
TTTGCCAGTCTATGTCTTTTGATTGGGGCATTTAGCCCATTTACATTTAGGGTTAATACTGTTATGTGTGAATTTGATCCTGCCATTTTGATGCTAGCTGGTTGTTTTGCCGGTTAGTTGATGCAGTTTCTTCACTGCGTTGCTGCTGTTTGCCATTTGGTATGTTTTTGGAGTGTCTGGTACTGGTTGTTCCTTTCTATGTTTAGTGCCTCTTTCAGGAGTTCTTGTAAAGCAGGCCTGGTGGTGATGAAATCTCTGAGTTCTTGCTTGTTGACAAAGGATTTTATTTTTCCTTCACTTATGAAGCTTAGTTTGTCTGGATATGAAATTCTGGATATATTAGAGTTTTTAAAAGTAAAAAATGTCAAAATTGTAGGTGTATATATATCTTTTTAAAATATAAGAGACTTGAAAGTAATGAAATCCACATGATAACCATACAATCTATTCTAATAATCTCTAAGGAAACAAGCTATTCAGACAGATATTCAAATCATGTTTAATATTGAAATGAAAAAAGTTGGCAAATGTCTATTTTTACTTAGCTTTGTGAATTAATAAAAATAAAGACTACTATTTATATCTGTTTATATACTATCTAGAGAAAATAACTATTAATTTCTTTAATCTATTTTATGGAAAAAAGTATTTGTTAAACTATCTTTGTAAAATTAAAGGCGATTATGGGAAGGTGAGTTAATATTTCACAATTAAAACACATTGGTCTCATTATTGAAAGAACATTTGCTAGCTTCTAATTTTGACAGTAATATATTTTGGTGTTTCTTTGAATCTACAATAATCTTGTTAAATCAGGCAAATATTTGACAAAATGGAATGATAATAAATAAAGGAGCACCATGCCTCATTGAGAGAATTTTTAATTACAGATCATTGAATCAATTTTCACATCTATTCAGTATCTTTATTTCAATTTTATTGTTGACCAGGTAAAAAAACTTCTTTTATTTTTCCTGTTAAAAGATACTTTTGTGGATATTAAATAGATCATAATTATAGTATTTATTTAAAGCATTTTGCTTTAAGAAGTATTAATAGATTTAATATGCTTAATGTCCAAATTAGCTAGTCTACATGTACCAGTTGAAGCTGTGGTTCATACGCTAATGTTGAAAATTTATAGCTAGGCTATGCCAAACAAGGATGTCCAATCTTTTGGCTTCTCTGGGCTGCATCGGAAGAAGGAAAATTGTCTTGGGCCATGCATAAAATACACTAACACTAATCATAGCTGATGAACTAAAAAATAATTGTTTAAAAATTGCATAATATTTTAAGCAAGTTTGTGAATTTCTGTTGGGCTGCATTCAAAGCCATCCTGGGTTGCATGCAGCATGTGATTGCAGGTTGGACAAGCTTGATGTAAACAGTTCAGTTTGCTTCATTTTGTGAGATGTGATAGGTTGACACTCTTTCTACCTTTTTGAATCAAATAGTTGTTTTTATACTTTGTATATTGTGCTTATAATCATAACATCACTTTGTATAAGTATATGAAAGTATAATTTGTATCCCATAAGTATATGAAAGTATAACACAGAATAAGGATGTTAATATAAACTTTTTAAAAAACTTTTTAAAGTTCATCAATGGTAGACTGGATAAAGAAAATGTGGTATATATATACTATGGAAAATTATGCAGCCATAAAAAAAGCATGAGATCATGTCCTTTGCAGGAGCATGGATGGAACTAGAGGTCATTATTATCAGCAAACTAACATAGGAACAGAACACCAAATATCACATATTCTCATACGGGGAAGCTAAATTATAAGAATGCACAGATACAAAGAGGGGAACTGCAGACACTTAGGCCCCCTTGAGGGTGGAGGGTGGGAGGAGGGAGAAGATCAGGAAAAATAACTAGTTGATACTAATCTTAACAGCCTGGGTGATGAAATAAACAAACCCCTGTAACACAAGTTAACCTATATAACAAAGCTACACATGTACCCCTAAATTTAAAATTTAAAAAGAAGCTCAGTGAACTACAAAAATATACACATATAAAAATTAAATACATTTTAAAAATACATAAATTAAAAAATATATTTGACAAAGAAATAAAAACAATAAGATATAGAAATTTGAAATATGAAGAATGTAATGACTGAAATGAAAAATGTAATAGAAAGCTTCAGCAGCAGACTTGATCAAACAGAAGAAAAAAATTGATGAACCTGAAGATAGCATGTTTGAAATTATCCAGTCAGAGGAGCAAAGAGACGAAGGAATACAACAGAATAAATAAAGCATATGAGAGTACCAGGACATGCTCAGGAGACTTAACATATTCATAATAAAAGTTCAAGATGGGGGAAAGGTGAAAAAGGTTTAGAAAGCATATTTAAAGAATTAATGACAAAAAATCTAGAATCTATAGAAAGGTGCCAATATCCAGGTACAGAAAGAGCAAGGTGTCCAATCAAACTCAACCCAATGAGTAATTCTCCAATATTCATAATAATTAAATTATAAAAATCAAAATATAAAGAAAACATTATGATAGCTGCAAAAGATTAGAAAAGCATTGCATACAAAGGAGTCCCAGCACAACTACCACTGAATTTCCTAGTAGAAATCCTGCAGGCCAGGAGAGCATGAAATAATGTATTCCAAGTAATGAAGGAAAAAACCAAACTGCCAACCAAGAACACCCATCAAAGCTGTCTTTTAAAAGTAAAGGAGAAATAAAAACTTTTACAGACAAATAAAAGCTTTTACAGACAAATAAAAACTAAGGGAGTTCATCATCACTAATTCTGCTTACAGGAATTGCTTAAGGGAGATCTTTAATGTAAAAAAAAAAAAAGAAAAAAGACCACTAATTAATAACATAAAACACTTGAAAGCATAACACTCAATGGTATAAATAATAAGAATTGTTCAGGATATTCTGACTGTAACGGTGGTTTGTAAAGCAATGTTATTTCTAGTATGAGGGTTAAAATACAAAACTATTAACATCAACTATAGCTAAAATAAGTTTTCAAAGGATATACATTACAAAATGAGGTAAATTTTGACACATACAGGAAAAGTTGGGGGAGAAGTAAAAGTGAAGACAAAAGAAAAGTGTTAGTGATTATGTGGAGAAAGGGAACTCTTACACACCATTGGTGATGGTGCAAATTAGCACAATTATTATGCAGTGCTGTATGAAGCTTCCTCAAATAACTGAAAATACAATTACCATATGATCCAACACTTCCATTTTTGGGTATTTATTCAAAAGATTTGAAATCATTAAGAAGAGATGTCTCTACTCCATGCTCATTGAAGTATTATTTACAATAGCCAAGTTATGAAATCAATCAAAAAATGTTTATTAACAGATAAATGGATAAACAAATTGTGATACATACACACACAATAGAGTACTAAAAATACTATTCAGCCTTAATAAGGAAAATTCTGTCATCCTTCAACATAAATGAACATGAAGGACATTACAGTAACAGTAAGTGAATTAAGCCAGGCATAGAAAGACAAATACCACAGAATCTCCCTTTCATGTGGAACTGAAAGTAGTCGGACTCATAGAAACTGAATAGAATGGTGGTTACTAGAGGCTAGGAGTGGGGTCTATTGGGAGATGTTAGTCAAAGCATATGAGGGAATACATAGTTTTAAAAAATATCGATTACGTGGTATCATGAATACAGTTAAAAAATGGATTGTACATTTCAAAATTTCTTAGAGTACATTTTAGATGTTCTCAACACAAAAGAGATAGGTATTTGAGGTTATGGATATGTTAATTCACCTGATTTAATTATTTCACATTGTGCTTATAATCACTTTGTATCCCATAAGTATATGAAGCCATGATTTGTAAATTTACAATAAAATTAAAAAAAAAACTGAGCCCAAATCTATAATTTTGTGAGTATTTTCATTTTGTACCACAGCTTTGGAGTATAAATAGAGTTAAATTAGAAAATTTGCTTTTGAGACAAGCTTTCACTCTGTTGTCCAGGCTGAAGTGTGGTGGTACAAGCTTAGCTCACTGCAGCCTCTACGTCCTGGGCTTAAGTGATCCTCCCACTTCAGCCTCCTGAGTAGCTGAAAGTACAGCCATGTGTCACCGTACCTGGCTAACTGATTTGATTTTTAATAGAGAGAGATGAATTCTCAGTATGTTGCCCAGGTTGGTCTTGAATTCTTGAGTTCAAGTGATCCTCCCACCTGGGCTCTCAAAGTGCCTAAGTTACAGATGTGAGCCACTGTTCATGGCCTATTTTCAGTTTTATTAAGTAGGGAAGAACTCTAAAATAAGTGAGATTGTTACTGTGACATCAGTAACAAAACAAGAATAAATTCATAGACACTTTTCAAATCAGTGACTCTTTCAAGATTATTTTAATGATAAGTCTATAAGTAAATATTTTAAACAATATCTTAATATACATGTTAGAGAAAAAATGCAAGAAATTTAACAGTTTTACTTAAGGTATAGATAATAATATAAAAATATATCTTGATATTTAACTCAGACCTCAAAAGTACAAAGTAGTAAAATTCTTAATATAAAGGTTTATGTTACACATGTAAAATACATTCATACTTTTAAACAAGCAGATGTGAAACTGATGACTGTTTTCAGTTTTACTGAACTTTAATGAGAAATTCTTTTTAAAATCTGTCTCCAGATGTTTTTATTTTAAAAGTATTATTTCAACCAAAGCATTCCATAACTATCTGAAGAATCCCTACATGCTACAGAATAATTTAGCACTCAAAAATTAAACTGAAGTAAACAAAGAAGAGGATGATTTATATACTATTTATAAGTTAATTAGACTTCTTAAAAATCACAAGACCTATAATATAAATAGCACTCATAAATCAACAACAAAAACTAAGTAAATTCACTTTTCATTTTGTGCCACAGCTTTGGAATGTACATAGAATTAAATTAGAAAATTTGCTGTTGATAAAATATAAAGTGCCTATTATATATTTTAAATCTGTTATATTTACACATTCTCCCACCATCTCAATAGTTACATTTTATAAGACTCATTTGAGCACATTTGTTGCCATACCCAGGCCACGAATCCCTGAAGTTGCAAAGTAACTAGGAGTGGCCCTTGAATGCACTCACATTCAGTTCTTAATATAGGTAGAGTATTAGTTTTCATAAATATTATCTACATAAAATGAAGAAGGATTTAAAAGACATACTGAAGTCACTGTAGAATTTTAAAAATATGTATTTTCTTCGTGCATAATTAATTGCTATTAAGTTGATTGGTAAAATTTTAAAAGATTTTCTATGTTCAAAAGAGCTGAAGACCAATCTTTTTCAATTCAAAAAAATTCACTAAATACTAAAAATTTACGTCACGTGAAAAATTAAAACAGCAACAGTTTCAACTAAGAAAAATTTGGCACTGACTCTGAAAATATTGAATTCTGGCAGACAAAGTGATACAGTTTGGCTGTGTCCCCACCCAAATCTCATCTTTAATTGTAGCTCCCATAATCCTCGTGTGTCATGAGAGGGACCTGGTAGGAGGCAAGTAAATCATGAGAGCAGGTTTGTCCTATGCTGTTCTCATGATAGTGAATAAGTCTCAAGAGATTAGATAGTTTTATGAAGGATAGTTTCCCTGCACACGCTCTTCTGCCTGCCTCCATGTAAGACATGTCTTGCTACTCCTTCACCTGCCACCATGATTGTGAGGCCTCCATAGGTATATGGAACTGTGAGTCTATTAAACTTCTTATTAATAATTACCCAGTCTTGGGTATTTCTTTATTAGTGGGTTGGAGAACAGACTAACAGACAGATAAAACTTAGAAAATATTTAAATTACTTTAAGATAAATATAAAGATCCTATTTTCTACTTAAAAATTAGACTGCTACTTGTTTATCAATTCTGGATGAGAAAATTATTAGTGTGGATAATTTTAATTTTCAGAAAGTTTTCTTATATGTTGTGTAACATAGAAATTTTATAAGGGGAATTTTTTTTTATGATTCCCATATAGTAATTTTCTTATTAAACTGATTATTAATTTGCTATTTTTTAAATTTCTAATTTTTAATTAATATTTATATGTCATATTAACAAAGTGAAAGACAAAAACCCTATGACAATTTCAACAGATGCTACAAAAGCATTTGCGAAAATTTAACATTCTTTCATGACAAAAACTCTCGAAACACAGAGTATAGAAGAAATGTACCTCAAGGTAATAAAAACCACATATATAAACCCATAACCAGTATCATATTGAATGGGAAAAAATGGAAAGCCTTTTCTCTAGTTCACCTTGTTTTCATAAATCATGAATATCCTCCTCATTACTGTTACTAAGCATAGATATCACTGTCCTATAAAGTATTGCTTTTTGGTATGCCGATTTGAACCGTAAAGGGATGATAGAGTTTATGCAGCTCCTCAAATCCTAAGCTCACCTTTTAATGGTCATTTACAAGCCTATAGAACCTATTTCATAAACTTAACCCTTTCTAAACAAATTTCACTAACAAGAAAATGCAGCATACGCTTTATATACTACATTTTATCCTTCCCAGCAAAGATGTAGTTCTTATGTACAAATGTTAGGGTTGAAAGGACATTCTGTTTGCTTATCTTATCTGTTTTTGCCAGAGCTTTAGCAAATACGGTTTTTGAAAGTATTTTCTTTATTAATTTTTGGGAGGTACAAGAAAGTTTAACGTGTTTGAATTGTATTTTGTGGATTAATGAAAGTTTGATATTTTTCTCTTTATTTTTGTGTGAGTTGGTAAAAAAAAGTTGAAAGTTTGCATAACACTGAGCTATGTAAAAGATTTCTTTTTAAATTGAGTTTTACTTCAAGATGGGAAAACCAAAGTTCCAGATTTTCCTGGTATTCAGAAAAATGCATACTAAGGACCGCAGGTGTCAGTGGGCCTTTGCGCTAAAATACTTGTTTCCTGCTGAAACCTTTCTTAAAATTTCAAATGCCTCAATAATAAAGCCTATGTTTTCTTTCTATGAAAATAAATTTAAACATTATATAGGTCTTAATAGGTTAAATGTAATAATAGAGTAAAATCTAGAAATAGGCAGAATGTATTCAGACTGTAGTCAAAGAACAAACTAACATACATGACAATGTAAAGCAATACGAAATTTAAGACCTGTAAATTTATGCCTTATGATAAAGATGGGCAAAGTAAAAGAAGCAGAATTCAATGATGTTAGAGAAAGAGCTACTTTCATTAAAATCCATTTGATGTGATCATCTGTAGCTTTACATTGTTTCTCAATTTACTTTGATCAACGCATTATTTTGACGAGTATGAAACCACATTCCCTCATTTGATCACATTTCACAGTTACGAATAAAATAAAAAATTAAAGCTCTAAAATATTGAATATATTCTTTTCAAACGATATATACCAGTGATATATATCATTTATTTCATACACATGTAAAAGACCGTAAGTCAAATATAACAAAATAAATGTCGACAGAATGGAAATGAGATAAGGCAAAAGGGATAAATATTTTAATTTATCCTTTTAAAAATGCAATTTATTGTGCATATATGAATTGTCAAAAGCCTTTGATCTTTTCTATTCAAGTCCTCTAAGATCACATGTATATCTGGACACCACCCACTCACAAAATCCATTAGGCAATAGGTCTAGAAATAGCAAAGAACCTTCTTAAAGTAACATAGCTAGGAATGGTTAGCTATAGAATTCACAAGAATTCCTTCCAGCTTTGTGCAGATTCCTAAAGCTCAAGTTGTATGCTACAGAGCCTGGAAGGCAATTAATCAAAGAAATGAAACTACTTAATGAATTGTGGCTCAGCTCCTAGGTGACATTTTATAATTAGCAGATTTTCTTCATAATCGTTACTGTAAGTGTTGGTGGCATATTGATATTTCCACAGACTCAATAGCCTATCACCCCCTGATACATACAATCTGAATTAATGTAAAATTCCATTTTTCCTTGAAGTGATGAGGCAATGGTATGTTGGCAAATGTTTAATAACCAGATCTGTCTGGTTTTACTTTTGTTTAAAAGCTATGGTCTATAGCATTTCCTGATTTTCATGTTGTAAATATTCCCACAATGGCTGATTTCAAGCTCTCAGTGTAACATCATTGAATGTGCAATGGGAAAGCCAGTGCAAACCAGCTTTACCACACCACTATAACATGAGATTTATCTTTCATCCTTCTGATAATTATCATCTTGAAGCAACTTCACTTGTCAGTTATTCATATTTGGTTCTGGGGAAAGGTAAGAAGAGCTTCAGACAATAAAAATCATTAACATTAACCTGGTATATCTCGTCTTGAAAACTGATGCGCAGAGCCTATGTGCAAAATATTTTAAAGAAATGCTGTGGGTGAGGATGATGAAGCAAATATTTCTAATAATTTAATAATCATTGTTTGTTTTTGAAATGAATGCAAATACATAATCCAATGTAGAGTTTAGGCCCATATATTGTATATTAAATTATTCTAATATTTTTATAAGCTGTAAGAAAAAATTATGTTAATCACAACCGCTATGAGATACTATTGGAAATGTGATTTTCCTGAATCTAGTATTTCTGCTTTAAAAATCTCTTGGTCTAGTGGTGATTTCTGTTATGCAATACTTAAAGCATATTTTCACAATGATTAGGAATTTTCAAATCCCCAAAAGAGAAAAAAATTGATATATTTGCAAATAAAGTATATTGTTTCTAGTCTATCAATATCATATACTAACGTTTCAAATTTTTATAGTACTCACGCCTTATAAACTAGAATGATTTACAAAAAGAAAGTTTTGGTTCTAGCAGAAAAGCAACAGAAATTATTAAATAAAAGTAAGTAGTATAAAAACACAATTTTAAGATTCTAGAGAAAGAAATGCAGAAAAAGTATCACCATAAAGCTTTATAAGTAATACTGTATTTTCATCCATTTCAATTAAATTTATAAATCTCACATTTCCATGTTTTTTAGGTGGCTGAAAATATCCTTACTAAGCCAAGTATATATCTAGGTCTTTTACAACTTACCACTACAGCTGTGCTAATGTAATCAAAACCTTTTAAAGATTGTCTAAATTTCAGTCAAACCAAATTTATTCTTGTGAATGATAACACTAAGATTTTGTAGAAGTATATGTTAAAACTTATTTTAGTTAGAATTGAGGATCAGTAACTGATTTTGTAATTCTGACTGAATAGCAAGCAAAGTAGAAAAAATTACTACTAGGAAACTTTTCAATTGATTTTCTGTCTAGATATGCAGTTTTCTTGTACTGTTTTAAAATATATAGACTACGTCCAAAACTAAATTTAAACCTGAATGAGAATGTTTATAATGTTATGTGCTTTGTTTTCTGTAGCAATTACTTCAATCATGTTTTCTTGAAATAACAATTTAAAAGAAAATGGAAGTTTCACTAACTTATTGCCTTGAATAACTTAATGTTCTCAGATGTCTACTACCTCACTCCCTTTAATTATGTTTTACACAGTCATTTTCTAGCTCATTCTTTCACACAGATTTTAGACAAAAAGAAGCAAATTTGTAAACATTTTTTTAAAAAATAAGATTTTTGTAATAATCCCATTCAAGACTTTTTCAAAAGTTATTGTAAATTGTAAAACCATGGGTCAAAGAATCAAATGAAGGCAGAGTTGTGTTTTTTTGTTGTTGTTGTTGTTTTTTGTTTTGTTTTGTTTTTATCCATAACCTATTTCCAATTTCACAGAGAAAAAGAATAAAATATTCTAAAATTTACCTGCTTTTTTCAAAGAAAAACACTACTGCAACTTAAACTCAATAACTCTATGGGCCACCGGACCACTACTGTGCAGTCTGAATGACAAAAAGATATCGGCTTCCAAAGTAAACCATTTACTGATATGACATTAGAGATAATAAACCCTCCTAACACCTGCAGACTATGATAGCTGTCCCTCTCTCCACTGGAACATGATGCATGCACACTTATACAAATACACCACACCTGTATACAGTGTACTTTGCCACACTCAAATGTAACAACCCCAGAGGAATTCATACTTGACTGAGGCTCAAAAAATTTCTAAATTAGAAAAAAAAAAGAGAAGGAGAGAGGCAGAGAAGAGCATAAGCAAAATTCAGATGAAGAACATATCATAAAAGTAATTAATCAATGAAATCATGACTATTTTAGAAAAAAATGTTATTTATTTTAGTGTCAAAGAAAATGACAGACACTATGACTTCTCCCTTAACATCAAAAAGAAAAGGAGGGGTGTAAAAATGAAACACAGCGATTCAGGGAAGAGGTTACAATATAGCGAGTAGAGAAAACAGAGTTGATCTCATCAGTATAGATGAAATAAAAAGAATTGCAGAGAACAAAATTGCTTTATAAAAAATGCCTAAAAGCACAGAAGCCAAGCTTATGAAAACCTAGGAAACAAAATAAAACAAAACCTAGGGAAAAAATGAGTAAATGGATAAAAGATGATACATGAGACAGAGAAAAGAAGTTTAACACATGCGTATACCAGTGTTCTACTTAAAAAATAATATTGTATATATTTAAAGTGTACACATGATATTTTAATAGACATACACATAGTCAAATTATTCAACACAGTCAAGCAAATTAAGATATCGGTCACATTACAGTTACTGTGTGTGTGTGTGTGTGTGTGTGTCCTGTATGGTGAGGGCACCTAGAATCTACTCTCTTGACAGATTTTCAGTGTACAATACAGTATTACTAACTATAGCCTGCGTGCTTGACCTTGGAGCTCCAGAATTCTTCAACCTGTATCACTGCAAGTTTGTACTTTTTGACCTATATGTCCACGTTTCCTCTCCCTCCCCTCCTCTGTAATAATCATTCTATTCTGTTTCTTTGTATTCTATTATTCTTAGGTTTACATATAAATGATATCTTGCAGTATTTTTTTTTTCTGGGTCTACTTAATATCACTTAATATACTATCCTCCAAGTTCATCTATGCTGTCGCTAATGCCTGTATCTCCTTTTTTAAGGAAAAATAATACTCCATTGTGTGTATGTGTGTATGTACATGTACATATATACATACATATATAAAATATATGTTAATATGCATATATTTCTATATGCATAATATATATTTATACTTATGACTGTAATCGTCGCACTTTGGAAGACCCTGGCAGGTGGATCACTTGAGCCCAGGAGTTCAAGACCAGCCTGGGCAACATAGGGAGACCCCCCAACTTTACAAAAAATACAAAAAATAGCTGGTGGTAGTGATGCATGCCTATAGTCCCAGCTACTTGGAGGCTGAGATGGGAGGATTGCTTGAACCTGGGTGGCAGAGGTAGCTGTGAGCCAGGATCGCGCCACTGCACTCCAGCCTGAGTGATAGAGTAAGACCATGCCTCAAAACACAAACAAACAAACAAAAATGCATGCCTCTATCAGTGGACACAGATTGTTTCCATATTTTGGCTATTATGATAATGCTGCAAAGAGCATGGGAGAACAAGTATCTCTATGAGGTGCTGGTTTTTTTTTTTTTTTTTTTTAGGGGATGGCTAGCTTTTGGTGGTCTAATTTTAATTTTGGAGGGACCACTATACTCTTTCCATAATGGCTTTTACCAATTTACATTCTCCTCAACGGCCTACAGAAATTCTCTTTTCTTCACACCTTCACTAGTTTCTCAAAATGCAGTTCAAAAAATTGGGGTGTTAGATGTGTGTTCCAATGCCTTCTATCCTCGGGGAGAATCTGAGAGCCAGAGTTTATATTCCATTCACTCTGCCCTAAGCCTGGGAGAGAATTTCTGGCAAATCCCTGCCCTCTGGTTCAGACCCGCACACCCTGAGCCTGGGGACATGGCTGATGGAAATGCACTCATTTAAAAACCGCTTCTTGTACACAGCGCTGCAGTGAACGTACGTGTGCATGTGTCTTTACAGTAGAACAATTTATAGTTCTTTGGGTATATATCCAGTAATGGGATTGCTGGGTCAAATGGAATTTCTATTTCTAGATCCTTGAGGAATCGCCACACTGTCTTCCACAATGGTTGAACTAATTTACACTCCCACCAACAGTGTAAGAGTGTTCCTATTTCTCCACATCCTCTCCAGCATCTGTTGTCTCCAGATTTTTTAATGATCACCATTATAACTGACGTGAGATGATATCTCAATGTGGTTTTGATTTACATTTCTCTAATGACCAATGATGATGAGTATTTTTTCATATGTTTGTTGGCCTCATAGATGTCTTCTTTTGAAAAGTGTCTGTTCATATCCTTGGCCCACTTTTGAATGGGGTTGTTTGTTTTTTTCTTGTAAATCTGTTTTAGTCCTTTGTAGATTCTGGATATTAGCCCTTTGTCAGACGGGTAGATCGCAAAAACTTTTTCCCATTCTGAAAACATGGGGAGAAATGCCATATACAGTGTACACCTAAAGTAAAATAAATATATTAAAACAAACAAACAAACAAAAATCCCACTTCTTTGGTGTCTGCCTTCCAGGGAGACTCACGGAGGCAGAGCCCCATCAACAGAACAAGGTGACTTAGGAACTGGGTCTTGGAGGTGCCCGATGCATGCAAAAATTCTTTTCAAGAAGCAGCTGCAGTTCTGCTTTTACCTATGTAGGAAACTGGTGAGGAGAAGCCACCGAATGTGCCCACATACTACCCATTTGGGCTCCTGGAGCTCACTGTCTACCTGCCTTATCTGTTCCAGTTCCAGAGGCAGGTTCATCAGAAGCTCAGCCCTCACGCAGCAGCTGGGAATGTAGGCAGACAAACCCACTCTAGGGGAAACTGGAAGCTGGGTATTATATCCCATTCTCTCTCCACTGATTCTGGGGTACAGCTGCTGGAGGTGCACATGCACCCACTTAAAACCACCTCTTGTCTTTTCCACTCCCAGAGTTAGGTGATTAAGAGACATACCCTTGGTGGAGAAGAACGGCAAAACTTGGGATGCGCTATCTGTGGTGCAATCCCTTCACTGGTTAGAGAGAAGCTAGGATTTTGAGAATTCCTTCCCATTGCAATGTGCTGTGGTTGGGGTGGGGTTGGTGCCTCAGCTTTTCAACCCCTTTCAGGTGTCGACAGTTTCTCAGTTGCCCAATGTGTGGAACTCTCTCAACTAACCTCTGGCTTTCTCTCCGAGGAAGCTGATGTATGTGTAGATGTTTATTTTCTGTGTTTCTGGGAGGAAAGGTCGGGAGTCTCCGGTTCTGTCATCTTGCTAATGTCACTATCTTCTGGTGTTTCTGAACAAGAGATTTAAACAAATGAAACAGTAGGCAAATAAGCCATGCTAAGATAAATGCAGACATTTTCCTGAAATAAAGAACAAATGTAAATCTGTAAATTAACACTGTGTAGTGTTAGTAAAAAAAATTGATTTAAAAAATAACACCAAAGCGTATCCTCATGACATTACTAAACCTTTTAGCTAAAGAATGTTCTTAGAACAGTCAAACATAAAAAGCAAATAATCTGTGAAGGTTGGATACAAACTTTTCTTTAGAGCAGAGTACGATAACAAGGTGTATGGAGCAATGCCTACGGAGGTACATAAAACATAAAATATGGTTGTTGCAGATGTTCTTCAGGGTGAAGGAATAGACACATTTTCAAACATATGTGCGCTCAAGGAGTTTAGATCACATGCAACTTCCCAGACCAAACTATTTAATGGTGAAAGTCAGAGATAACTATGATTTGAATCAAGCTATAATACCCCAAAATACAAAAGTTAAATGCTGAGCACTGGATTAATTTATGTATAAAACTAAGTCACACCGATGGGGGATTTATAATAGCATAAGAAAATACAACATTCATAAAACTAGACATGGTAAAGTTTATAATCTAACTAACAAGACACAGGCGATATAGGGAAAATGAAGTGGCAGCATGTGTAGTTGTGTTTCTGCTTATTGCTTTAAAAAATCAGAGGAGTCAGAACCTAAAATTGAAACATACACTTAACAAGAAACACAACTTGCAACCACTTTTAACCCCCGACCATGTGTACGTATGCTCATGTGCACCCACACGCACAAAAGCACATGCACACACATATACACACATTCTGATTTTATGAAGTTACATGTCTCTTTTTCACTGCTTTATTGAGGTATAATTAACAAATAAAAATGTATATATTCAAAGTATACAACATGACTATATATATGTGTGTCTGTACATATACACACATTGTGAAATGATTGCCAAAATCAAGTAAATTAACACACAATTACCTCATGTGGTTACCGTTTTGTGTATGTGTATGTGGTGGGAATGCTTAAGATCTATTCTCTTAGCAAGTTTTCCATATGCAATGCAGTATTATTAATTATAGTCACCATGCTGTGGTGGACTGGATCCATAGCACTTATAGCTGAAAGTTTATACCTCTTGACCAACATATTCCCATTTCCCCCAAACCCCAGTCCTTGGTAATCACCGTTCAACTCTCTGTTTCTGACTATATTTTAGATTCCATATATAAGTGAGATCATACTGCACTTTTTCTTTCTGTTTATGGTTTATTTACTTAGAATGATGTCTTCCAGGTTTATTCCTATTGTCAGAAACAGCAGGATTTTCTTCTGAATTAAGGCTGAGTAATATTTTGTTTTATTATTGTATGTATCCAGCATTTTTTAATCCATGCATTTGTTGACAGACACTAAGGTTGCTTCCATATCTTGGTTATTGTAAAAAGTGCAACATTAAATATGGAGATGCAGACATCTCTGGGAGAAAGCAATTTCAATTCCTTTGCATGTATCCCCAGAAGTAGAATTGCTAAATCATTTGGTAGTTCTATTTTTAATTTTTAAAGGACCTCCATGCCATTTTCCATGATGGCTGCACCATTGCCATTGACAGTGACCAAGAGTTGCATTTTTCCATGTCACCATGAACTTAACCTACCTCTTGTCTTTTTGATAAGAACTACCCTAGCAGACATGAGGTAATAACTTTTTGGGGTTTTAGTTTGCATTTTCCTGATGATTTGTGATGTTCAGTACTTTTCACATACAGTTGACCATTATATTTCTTCTTTGGAAAAATTTATATTCAATGCCTTTGCTTATTTTTAAAATCAGATGATTTGTTTTATTGCTATTTAGTTATATGACTTTCTTATATATTTTTGGGATTGACCCTTTATCAAATACATAACTTGCAAACATTTTCTTGAATTTCATAGGTTGTCTCTTCACTCTGTTGATTGTTTTATTGTTGTTGCTTTTGTTTGTCTGTTTTTGCTTTGCATAAATTTTTAGTTTGATGTAGTACTACTTGTTTGTCTTGCTTCTGTTACCTGTGATTTTGAGGATTGCCAAAACCAATGTTGAGGGTTCTTCTCTCTTACAGTTTTGTTTAGGAGTTTTATACTTTCAGGTCTTACATATAAGTTCATTTCTAGTTTATTTTTATATACAGTATATGATAAGATTTTGTTTTGTTCACTGGAATGTGGATAACCATTATTGCCAACATTATCGATTGACAAGACTATACTTTTTCCCATTATGTCCTCTTTATGCTTTTGTCAAAGATTAGTCGACTATACATGTATAGGTTTATTTCTCTTTTCTCTATTCTCTTACATTGTTCTACGTGTTTGTCTTTCTATGCTAGTACCATACTGTTTTTAGTAGTATAGTGTTGTAATATAGTTTGAAAGCAGAAAATGTGATGTCTGCAGCTGTGTTCTTCTTTCTCAAGATTGCTGTAGCTATTTGAATTCCTTGGTAATTCTGTATAAATTTTAGTATTGTTTTACTTTTTCTGTGAAGAATGTCATTGGAATTTTGATAGTGATTGCATTGAACTGTTATAACATTTGGAATAGTATGGACATTTTAACAATATTAATTGTTTCAATTCAAGAATGCAAGATATTGTTTTATTTATTTCTGTCTTCTTCAATCTCTTTTAAAGTTTTTAATGTGAAGCTCTTTCTTCCCCTTGGTTAAATTTATTCCAAAGTATTTCATTCTTATTGATGGAAGTTTAAGTGGGATTCTTTTCCCTTTTTAAATTTAATTCAATTGGCTTTGGGGGAACAGGTGGCGTTTGTTTACATGAATATGTTATTTAGCAGTGATTTCTGAGATTTTGGTGCACCACCTCAGCAGCGTACACTGTACCCAATGTGTAAACTTTCACCCCTCACCTGCCTCCCACCCTTTCCCCTGAGTCCCCACAGTCCATTGTATTATTTTTATGCCTTTGCATTATCATAGCTTAACTCCCACTTATGAATGAGAACCTAAGATGTTTGGTGTTCCATTTCTGAATTAATACACTTAGAATAATGGTCTTCAATTCTATCCAGGTTGCTGCAAATGCCATTATTTTGTTCCTTTATATGGCTGATCAGTATTCCATGGTGTGTGTGTGTGTGTGTGTGTGTGTGTGTGTGTGTGTGTAATCACATTTTCTTTATCCACTCATTGATTTATGGGCATTTGGGCTGGTTTTGTATTTTTAGAATTGTCATTGTTCTGCTATGAACATGTATGTACAAGTATCTTTTTTTATAATGACTTATTTTCCTCTGGATAGATAGTAGTGGGATTGACGAATCAAATGGTAGATTTGCTTTTACTTTTAGTACTTTAAGGAATCTCCACAGTGTTTTTCATAGTGATTGTACTAGTTTACATTCCCACCAACAGTGTAAAAGTGTTTCTTTTTTTTTATGGTGTTAGGTCCTATGTTTAAATCTTTAATGCATCTGGAGTTAATTTTTGTATAAGATGTAAGGAAGGGGTCCAGTTTCAGTTGTCTGCACATGGCTAGCCAGTTTTCCCAACACCATTTATTGAACAAGAAATCCTTTCCCCATTGCTTGTTTTTGTCAGGTTTGTCAAAGATCAGATGGTTGTAGGTGTGTAGCATTACTTCCGAGGCCTCTGTTCTATTCCATTGGTCTATATCTCTGTTTTAATACCAGTACCATGCTGTTTTGATTACTGTAGCCTTGTCGTAGAGCTTGAAGTCAGGTAACATGATGCCTCCAGCTTTGTTCTTTTTTTCTTAGGATTGTCTTGGCTATGTGAGCTCTTTTTTTGGTTCCATTTGAAGTTTAAGGTTGTTTTTTCCAGTTGTGTGAAGAAGGTCATTGGTAGCTTGATGGGGATAGCGTTGAATCTATAAATTACTTATGATGGTTTCCAGGTTCATCCATGCCTTTTGTAGGGTCTTTGTTGTTGAATTCTTGAGTTGGCTTCCCAGGAGAGAGACGTAGCAGTTTTTTGGTGGTGGTGTTTGGACTGTGATCCAGTAGATGGCGCTTGTGAGCAATCAGCAGCGGATCGGCTCGTACTCTGTTGCATGGGTCCTTTGAGCATCCTCTGGTTTGCACCTGTGCTTTGTATTGCTGGTGGGAGAGATGTGACTTTCTCACTGGGTACACTTTTGGGCCTTGGGGGAACCACTTCCGATGGCTGGCACTGTGTGTGCGATTTTGTTGTTAGGCGTTTCAGAGTGTAGCGCTCCCTTGGGCAGAGGTTTCTCAGGGAGATAGGTCACATCCTTACTAGACCAGCCCTGAGGAGGTAGGCACACCCAGTCCCACGACAGCCTGCAACCTGTGGAACTCGCCCCTCTTAGTTTTCTGAGGATGTGTGCTCCTTCTTCCCTCAAGTGCTGGGCAGCGATCCCAACTCAGTACTCCTGAATCACGAGCCAAGCTCTTGGGCACCAGGAACTGCTCTCAGTTCCCTGCTCCAGACACTTGGGGTTGCGTTCTGGATGTGCTGGAGGACCTGAAGGCTTGTAGTCTTCCAGGTTGCACTTAGATGGAGCAAAGCATCAGTACCAGGCAGTGAGGGTTGCATTGTGTACGTGTTCTTGCAGAGTGGCCAAGCAGGAGACTGGGAGAAGTTGGCAGGTAAAGTGTCCTACAGGACAGGTGTGCCCAACCTTGCAGGGAAGCCAGCCCTGTTTCTTCCAGTTCAGCTTTTAGCTGGGGCTAAAGTCACTCAGAGGAAGATGGGGGGCCCTGGGGAATGGACACTTATGGCCAGGCTCCATAGAAGCTGTCCTATGCAGAAAGATCAATCTACACCTGCTGAAGCCTCATCTCCATCTAATCTCTGGAACCAGGATACCAGAGGTCTATGGAGAGAGAAGGCAGTCCCATAGTCCCTTCACCCTCCCCTTCTCCAGGAGCCATTCAGAGCCAGTAGCCAGCCCTCACATTCAGGTACCCCACACTGGGCTCCCAGTTTCCTTCCTCTTCAGGCTTGGTGTGTCATGCTTCCTCCATCCACATTCAGCGTGTTCTCTCAGAAGATCTGTTCAAATTATGTTGGTTTAGTCAAAATTCTGATCCCTCTCAGTGGGAGTGGCTTTTTCTGGCTGCATCCTCCAGTCATTCATCTTTCAGAAAACCCTGTTTCATTAGTTTCATTTTTTTTCTTCTCTCCCTTACTCTCTCTCTCCTTTTTTCTCCTTCTTTCCTTTGTCTATCTATATGTGTCTATCTATCTATCTATCTATCATCTATCATCTATCTACCTATCTCTATCATCCATCTTTCTCTCTCTCTTTCTTCCTCTCCCTCCCTCCTTGTTTTCTTTCTCCTACCCTTTAGTTCTGTGAAACCTCACTCTTCCTTTATGTTTTCAGGATATTGAGTCATAGAAAAGTTTCTCAACTTTTCATTCTATAGAGGAATTCACCAAAGTTTCCTTTTTGGTATTATATGGAGTCCTGTTATTGCATTATATCAGATACATCTGAATTTTATACTTGAAAAATGTTTGGTGTAATCAATTTGCTACTGAGTGGCCGTTTGTTTATTATCATGGTTTGGACCTTAATTGAAGCTCTTTCTTTATCCCTACAACTTAATCATTTTGGAATTTAGTAGAAACAGCTGCTTTATAACATTTTATGAAAAGAAGTACATGTTGCCACTGTGCCTTTCCTACTCATGGGCCTGTCGTGCAGTACTGGAGTTGCTAATGATAGAGGGTGACTGACCATCACTGGATAACTCTCTCCTCTGCAATGAATGATCTCCAGTGGAAATTGACGTAAGGTACATCTGAGCACTGTGAGCCAAAATACCTCTTCCCTCAAACAACATATCCCTAATCTTTTAATCTATACTAGTGACCAATCAATCATTTACCATTTACCACTGACCAAGAGTCTATATCTTTATTTCAGGTTATCCCTCTATATACAATGTAGATGCCCAAGTGCACTACTTATAAATTTGTGTACAGAAATGATTTGCTCCTTCATTGTTTTTCTTTGTAGTCACCCCTGAGTGCAACTTAATCCAGCTCCAGTATTTTTTGGTCCCATTACCACATTAAGCTGAACCACCTGCGAGCCTGGTCCAGGTTTTCTTCTTCTTTCTTCAACTAGCCATAAACAAAGTGTATGAAGCTATTAGATGCTAAATTTAGAGAGAGGAATCAGTGTTAAAGTAAGAAGTAGCGTAGAATTCTAGCCATCTATTTGCATAAATTAATTCTGTCCTCTGAACTTGCTTGGTGTGATCCCAAAATGTTATTTTCATAGTGTGATAGATTGAGGCTGTGCCTCACCTTAGGATGTGATATATCTGAGGGATCTGAGCTTATGAGAACAGGTGCAGTCACGTAACCTAGTGGTTTATGTTCCAAAGAAGAGCCTTGTTCCAAAGCACCGAGGGAGTGTATTGTGAATTGCATAAATGGGCTTGCCCTTTACACCGAGCTCTTATGCATCACCAGACAACTTCATTCCATACGATACATCCACTCACTGAAATAACAGTTTGTAACAAAGCTTTTAACTTTCTTGGTAAGAAACATCTTTAAAGAAGTATGTTTCTGGATAGACTATGGAAGTTTCCTGAATTATCCTATCCAGAATGTTTTCCAGACTTTTTACTTTTTCTTCTTTTTCTCCCTCAGGATTGCCTGCCACTATGCATCGGACGAAGGACTAATATCCAGAATCTACAAGGAACTAAACTCAACGGGAAAAAATAAGCAATCTCACTGACAAGTGGGCAAAAGACAGGAACAGACATTTCTCAAAAGAAGATGTACAGGAGGCCAAGAAAAATAAAATAAAATGCTCTGTATCACTGCCAGAGAAATGCAAGTTAAAACCACAATGAGATGCCGTATCACACCGGTCAGAATGGCCCTTATTAAAAAGTCAAGAAACAACAGATGTTGACAAAGATGCAGAGAAAAGGGAGCACTTATACACCATTGGTGGGAATGTGAATTAGTGCATCCTCTATGGAAAACAGTATGGAGATTTCCCAAAACACCAAAAACAGAACTACCATTAGACCTAGCAATCCCACTACTGGAACCTAAAGAAAGAGAGATTATATATATATACACACACACACACACACACACACACACACACACACACACACGCATAGAGAGAGAGAGAATATATATTAGTACATACGTAAGTAATATAATATAGTAATATATATGTAATCTGAGATTATTTTATATATAGTATATATATAATTTATATATATAATATATAAAATATAATATATTATTTATATTTTAATGTATTTTATTATATATAAAATATATATATTATTTATATTTTATAAAATATTTTTATATTTAAATATTAATAGATATATGTGTATTTATATATAATATATATCTATATATATGTGACCCTGAACTCATGTTTATCACTGCACTAGTCACAGTACCAAAGTCATGGAATAAACCTAAGTTTCCATTGAAAGATGATTAAAGAAAATGTGCTATACATACACTACAGATTACTGCACAGCTATAAAGAGAAAGAGAATGAAATCATGTCTTCTGTAGCAACACAGATGTAACTGGAGGTAATTTTCTTAGTGAAATAATTCAGAAACACAACATCAAGTACCACATGTTCTCACTTATAAGTGGAAGCTAAATAATGGGTAGACATGTACAAACACATAAAAATAATCGAGACTGGGGACTTCAAAAGAGAGGCTTGGGAGGGGACTGAGAGTTGAAAAATTACCTACTGAATACAATTTTCATTATTCAGGTAATAATGAACCTTTCCACAACATATCCATGCCACAAATCAGCACATACGCCTCCTGAATCTATAAAATAAATAATCAAATAAACTTAAAAAGAAGTATGTTTCAACACTTCATAGAAACTCTGCAGTTTGGTTATTACCATAGAATCTTCTGATTCTCACGGTCAAGTCACAACAGAGCTAAACAGTTCTAGGACCTCTCTTTCTCTGAACCTCAAAACTAATAGCCGTAGGAACTATCTAACTAATAGGCTGGAACAATATTTCTAAACATGATACATTTTTCCTCCAAAGTCCAAAAAGTTTCACAAAACACTGTGCCTTTTTGTTGGAGGTAGTAGGTACAAGGAAAAATAACTTGACCTTGATTTTAGAGTACATATTCTCATGTGGACCAGATCATTAAATCACTACAATAATAACCAATATGACAATGTAATTATGATTATATATTTTCTCCCTGACTCTTGGCAGCCATGTTTGCTAGCAAATTATTTGCGATAGTCTGCTCAACAAATCCAATTTAGACAATATTATTAAAACAGATGGTCACAGTGATGCTCAGTTGAATGCCCAGATGAAGAAGGTATCTTCACCTAGAGAGGATGGAGGTAAACTACTCCTGTGTCAGGGTAGTGAAGGTTGTCTATATTTCCCCAAGTGAATTGGAACTACTACAGTTGTGTTCTTTCCCTTGTGCGATTAAAAAGGACATATCTTCTAGATCAATAAAAGCTTACCAAAAGTTACAGTATGTATTGATCTCTTCTGGTAATATTACATCCAGCATGGAGCTGCAATTGGGTTTTCGCTTGCTTAATTTTGCAGTAATTCTCTATCATCTGCCATGATCCATCTGTTTTCTTTTTAAGAACTATGTAAGTGAATTAAACTGAGATTAAAATGAGATGTAATATCACAGAATCATTTGTGCCTTTGAGGCAGCATTAATCTCTGCTGTTTCACCGAGAGTATCATTTGGCTTCTGATTTACTATTTTTTTCCAGGAGTAGGCTATGTAGAGTTTTAAGGCTTATCAGTTACTCCCATGTTTTTCATTGTGAAACTCACTCCAAAGATTAGAGAACAAATGTGAGACTGTGCCAGCTGTAAGCCATGTGGATCTAATTTATGTACTTTGGTGGTGGGGAGAAGAAATGAGGTGATTCTACAGCTTTTTTGGATTGAGTGTGAGAAGATTTTGGGCCAAAATTTTATCATGTTACCATTTTCTCTCAGTCTTACAGTTAAGTTATAATGGCATTTTGGTTTTCCTAGAATTAATAGAAGCTTAGTTTCTGTATCTAATAACCCTGAAAAGATCTGATATTCCTCTTTCTAATAAACAGTCACACAGATCAATGGCTATATGGATACTGGTGAAGGATGGGGGAGATCAGCTTTTGTGTATAATTGCAGTGGTGTTTAAGATTCCTTCCATAGGGGAACTAACTTACAACAATATTTGGGCATGAGGACTCTGGATGTTGGAAAGCAAATTGTAGTTTTCCATTATGTTGGTTGATACTAGCTTTCTGTTCACCAGATATTTTTTTTTTTTGTTATAGTCTCATTGTTTTTCTATCGTTCTTATCTATTAGCCATCATGACAGGTTCTTGTGAGTCACAATCCCTTGGTAGCCATTTAGTGGCCGACTGTGACAATTATATTTATCATATTCTGGATGCTTAGGTACTATCAGGTAAGCTCTCCAGTTTAGTCAGAATATCTGTGATGCTTAATTTTGTGGATCAATTTGGCTAGGCCACAGTACCTTGATATCAGGTCAAACATTATTCAAGAAGTTTCTAGGAGGTATTTTTTAAATATGAAATTGACATTTAAATTAGTAGATTTCAAATACAGCAGAATACTTTCCATAATATGGTAGGCCTCACCCAATTAATTTAAGACCTTAATGGAAAAGAATAAATAAATAGACTCACCTCCTCTGAAGGAAAGACAAGCCTGTCAAAAATCCTCCCTGGGGATTCTGACTCCCAGATCCCCTGAAGATTTTAGACTTACAAGTCTCCACTATCGTGGCTAACACCTTAAAATAGGTCTCTCTGTCTTTCTGTCTCTGTCTTTCTCTTTCTCTCTCTCTCTCCATATGTATTTATATATTATTTGTTCTATTTCTGTGGAGAACCCTCACCAATAAAATATTCTTGTTTACAACAAAGGACTCGACTTAATCAAAGTATCTCCTACCTTCAACCATAGTCTACAGCTGCAGCTGCCACTGACTTAGAATGATACACATGCAAACTATGCATGCTATATTTGTGTTTTGGTGAAGGGCATGCCTTCTGGACTCTCTGGAATGACATTAGCAGAGAGTAAGTTCTCTACTGTCACCTGATGAAATTTAAGCTTACCGACATCTTCCTACGTATTTTGACAACACATTTCTAGCCTCTTCAACTCATTTTCTATAGGGTGTCGTCATGTCTGAACTTTAAGAAATGGTCCCTGAAGGGTATTATTATCAACTACAGGTATCCTTTTTATATATTAAAATCAAAATCATGAGAAAGTGTCCCTTGTCCATAAACATATCCTTCTCCAGGGCTATATTTGTCTCTGGTCAACACCTCTCACTTCTGTTCAACACCCTCAATATCTACCCTCATCATGTTCCCTCAATTCTTGCTGGTGTATAGTACCCAAGTCCTACAAATCTTTTAACAAATAAGCTAATGCATCTTATATCTAGGATTACTTTTCTCTACTCAGACTGTGGAAAAGCCAGACAGCTACTGGCTTATATGCCATGGAGAGGCCTGGCAGATCTTAAAAGGAATAAGCATTGTCTTGGGAGTCACCTGACTTAGATATAGCCTTAAATGTTCTTCAATCAATGGGAAGGACCTTTTCCTTTATTGAGGGGAAGAAGAATCCTTCTTCCTGTCTGAAGGATTCTGGAATATCTTAGAGTTTAAAAGTGTCAAGTGCATATACACAGATGTCCTCGTCGACATCTTCAGCTCCCACTCCTTCCTTTTCTTTTCCTGTTTATAGCTTAGAAGACCTGCCAGACTTTGTTTTAAGAACATATCAGCCTCCTTTTACATCAGTGCTCTTGTGATTAAATCCTGGACCTTATTGTCAATATGATTTTCTGTCCAGCTTCAGGAGATGAGCTTCTGCTGCCAATGGGGTCTTCTGGTTTCCACCCATGAGCTGAGAGCTGGCACACCTGAGCTTGCCAGTACCTCTCAAGTGACTAAAAGCCAACGCCACAATCATTATAATTACTATTGTATCTATAATTACTATTGTATAAATGTAAGGTGCTAAAGTTAATGCATAAACAGTCTTCCATTTTCATCAGTACTTCAGTTTATTATAGATGAGAGTCTTACTAATTGTGATTCAACAGCATGCCAAGAATAGCACAAGGTTTTTCTTTTTACCATAAGAAAAATAATTTTTATTGTCATCTGACAAGTAAGTAGTCCGATTCTGGGCTTGCACTATGATTTTTTAGAGCGACTTGCACTATCTACAGATTTATTTGGATTTACTCCAGAGGTATGAGATCAGGAGACAAGGACTTGACTGCAGATAAGTTATTTTGAATGAGATCTCAGGTAGTACATGTGAAAAAGTGAGAAGAGGGACACAGAAAATGCCAGAAACCACACACACACAAAACGTATTGCTGGTTATTATGGAGGAAACTAGCAACTGATCCTGTGTGAAATCATAACATGCACCTCAAAATCTTGTTATTTGAGCATTGAGACATTTTCCCACTAACTCTTATCCCCATTGCTATGGATGGAATTGTGTCCTTCCAAACAGATGTTGAAGCTGTAGCCTCCAGCAACTGCTAATGTAACCTTACTTAGAAATAGGACCTTTGCAGATGACCAAATTAAGATGAAGGCATCAGAGTAGACTCTCATCCAATTTGACTGGGTCTTCTGGAAATTGAAACATAGGAACAAATACACACAGAAGGAGAAGATCGTGTGAACACCCATTTTGTGGTACTTTGTTGTGACAGACTTACGAAACTTACGCCACCACTGAATAAGTGTTTACCACGAGAAATGCGATGCTCACATTTTCCTGGTTGTATTCTCATGAGGCTGAGAGAAAACATTTCCTTAGTGCCAGCCAGAGTTCACCTGAAAAGGAGAAGACAAATGCTGTGATTACGTCTTAGGTACCGAGTGTGCCGCAAAAAGCCTGCAGCTGCTGGTGATCTAAACTGAAAGATGAGACTTGGACAAGCTCCCCAGCAGTGTCACTGACAACACTGCACACATTCTTGCCCATTCTCACTTGAAATCTTCATCTGTTTGTTCATTTCTGTTTTGTTTTGTACTCATGAATACCTTGCAAGTAAGATTCTCCCAGGAAGATTATAAAATCATAGTAATAAGATTTTGTTAAGTACCTATTGATGAACTCAAATACTCAAGATTAGCAGTGGGACTCAGGAGCTCTTAAAGATCAAGCATAGAATGAAAACTCTAAGGAAAAATTGTACATGGGCAGAATTTACGAATGACCCCCAATGACTTTTACCCTTGTATAGTCTCTTCCACTTTGAGTGTGAGAAAACCCATAGATATCTTAAGACTTCATTTCTATATTTGTGTTAGTTATATAATGCAATTGATCTTAAGATTGGGACACTACCTTGGTGGGCCTAATTCAGTCACCTGAGACCTTTAAAAACAGAATGCTTACTCCAGGTAGTGGCAGAGAATACAGAGAAGAAAGCAGCAGAGAAAGTCAGATGAATTTGAAGCATAAGGAGAGGTTAATGTGCCATTGTTTCTTTGAAGATGGAAGGACCATGTGAGAAGAAATGCAGGCAGACCTCAGGGGCCAAGAGAGAACCCCAGCTGACACCCATCAAGAAACAAGGACCTTATTCCTACAATCTCTATTCACAGAACATGGTATCGGAGATGAATTAGGTTGGAAGTGGATTCTTTTCTAGAGCAGGTAGATAAGACCCCAGCTATCACCTTGATTTTGGCCTTGTGAAACCCTAAGTGGAAATAAGCTGAAACTTGCCAGAATTCTGAAGTGGAGAACTGTCAGCCAATTTGTGTTTCTTTAAGTTTCTATGTTTCTGGTAATTTACTAACATAAAAATTAAAAGTTAATACAAATAGTAAAGTGTGTAGTAAAGTTTTATCCTCTTAAAATGTAATGGTGGGGAATGGATATGCACTATTTTAGTTAATGCATGTATCTTGAATAACACTGATTTTACCCAGTGTTAAGTTCATAATGCTAAGTAGCAAAGCCTCTGGTGTTGATACTAAAACAAGAACAACAATTATAGATAAGTAATTTAATAGTTTCTTGTGGCCTCTTTGGAGAGGAACCTCATAAATATTTTTTAAAAATTGATGAGATCCCATTCATCTTGAGGTGTGTGTGGGTGGTAGGGGAAGTTGCAGGTGTGTTAAATTCTCTTAAATGGATAAAGATGCCAAAAAGTGCGGTAGTTCTTTTCTGTTCACTAAATGTTTCTACTTTTGTTCTATATCATGAAAACGATGGACTTTCGAGGCTTCATGTGGTTGAATGGAGGCTTGTGACTTGGTTTGTGCAATGAACTTGAAGTAGAAATTACATTTTTCAATTCCAGGCTAGAGGATTGTAGATGCAATTGTAAAAATCTAAGGCAAAATTGTACATGGGCAGAGTTTACAAATGACCCTCAATGACCTTTACCTTTGCATAACCCTTTCCACTTTGAGTATGAGAAAACCCACAGATATCGTAAGACTTCATTCCTATGATTATGTTATTTTACTTCTTGGCTAGACAATTGTAAATATCCTTCCTTGCTCTTTTTCATCCTTACCTGGTAATATTTGAAATGTTCACTCAGGTTCTTCTCCCTGGAAACCTATATATTATTTACAATAATAAGCACTGCTGTAGGTGATAATACATTTTACAAGGAATAAATAGATGTTTGTAAATTTAAACTATGCCCTTAACTTTCAATGACTGGTATATTTATGAAATAAAATTGTTACACAAATTGTTTAGTTTCCTAGAATAAATTTTATCAGGATGACAATTAAATCATGTCCTTTTATTTGATATACTACCATTTTATTTATATTGGAAAGATATAGATGAAATCTTCTGTGAAAGAGTTTAATGATTCTGAAAATTTTCCATCTTCTACTCATCAGCTTTTAAAGATTCTCTTTCCTCTTGTAGGTTTTCTGATAAAACGTTCTTTCATAAGTAAATGAATAAGAATTTGATAAATCAGCAAGGTAATTTTAGCTGATGAAGCAAAAATAGATCACTTCCATTGCTACTTTAAAGTCAAGTGAGTGTTTCATTGAGATAAAATACAAATTTTCACCCATTTTTATTCTATCTTGTATTAAATATTTGAAAAGTATATTTTATAGACATAAGAAAGTTGTTAATTATGTTATAAATTTCTAAAATATATCCTGTGCTAGATTTTGAAATGTATTTGAAAAATATAATTTTATAAACGTTAGGAAATCATCAATTATATCAAAAAGTGTTAAAAATGTGAAGAAGCAATGTAATAACTGCAGGTTGGCATCTGACCTTTTCCAGGGTACTGCATGATTTGGTTCAACCTACTTAGAGTCCTACTTTTACAGATAAAATATACAATTATTTGCACATACAGGTAATGCAATGATTATGCTATTTTTAGGTTACCTAAGACAAACAGGTGCCATCTGAGGACCATGAGGAAAGTTGTATCTAAATCAGTGTTACCAATACCTTAGTGTATGTAGGAATTACACAGTTAAAAATGTGAAATCCTGACCGATTTGATAGACCTGAGATGTAGTCCCTAAAAGTTCTGATAAATATATCACGTGTGATTCTGGTGATGAATTTCCATCAATCCAGTTTCGAAAAACTCTTTTATAATGAAATTTTAGGCACAATCACCTAATGTTTTATTTTCAGGGTGTGGTACAGCCGTGAGACCATGCTACCAAGCTGGAAATATTTTCTTTACCGTATATATTATTTCTCTTATTAAAATTTACAGGTATTTTATATTCCAAGGGTACATATGTTTGTTCGTTGTATGTGTGTACTTTGTATTGATGGGGATTGGGGTTTAGTGTATTCATCACTCAAATATTGAGCATTATCCCCAATAGCTAAGTTTTTAAGCTTTGCTCCTGCCTATCCTTTCCTTTTTTGGAGTCCCTAGTGTCTATTATTTTTATATTTATGTCTATATGTATTTCCTTTGATTTCTAGTTTGTTGAGCGCTTTTACCATAAACAGATGTTGGATTTTTATCCATTTTTTTGTGTCTAGTTAGATGACAATATGATTTTTGTTTTAAATTCTGTTTATGTGGTGAATCACGTTTATTGATTTGCATGTGTTAAACCATCTTTGCATATCTGGAATAAAACTCATATGATGGTAATGAATTATCTTTTTGGTGTCCTGTTGGTCTTGGTTTCCTAGTATTTAGTTCAAGGTTTTTGCATCTATGTCCATCAGGGATATTGCTCTGTTGTTTTTTTTTTTTTTTGTTATTTTTTGGTATTGTGTTTTTGACTGATTTTGGTATCAGGGTGATACTGCATTTGTAAAATTAGTTAGGGAGAAATTCTTCCTTATCAATTATTTTGATAAGATTTTTCAATAATATCAGCCATTCCTTATATGTCGGGCAAAATTCAGCTGTGAATCTGTCTGGTCCTGGGGCTTCTTTTTGATGGAAATTTTTATTACTAATTTTTTTTATCATTTGTTATTGGACTGTTTAGGGTTTCTGTTTCTTTCTGGTTCAATCTTGGGAGTTTGTATGTTTCCATTAATTTATCAATTTTCTCCAGGTTTACTTATTTGTGCATATGTCTCATTGTATTTGTTCGTGTAATGGAAACCCATACTTTCCTGTTAAATTGTTCAAATTCTACATTACATTGTATAGCCACTATTTAACCAAGGATACGTAATTTATAGACTTAAACACTTCACTGTCTAACTTCTTACTTTCAAATGAGAATGGTTATCTACTGCAAATGGCAATTATTACAAACTTTCAATTCTCAGAAGTGTTTCGAAAGTTAATGTGTCAATGAATGACAAAACAAAGGTGTTTGAGTATTGCGTCAATATAAATTGAGCAATATTACATAAGAAATAAAATTTGATCATACTTTTTCTGATAATTAGTTGCAAAAGGAATTACAAATTCAGTTATTATCTAGAGGTCTTAGTTCATTTGATTACATGTATAAAAACAAAGGGATGGAATACCTTAGATTGGATGGTTTCTGGAAGTCTGAATAGAAAAACTGTTGATGACAAGAAAGAAAAATCAATTTATTTAATTTTTTACTTACAGTTATAATTGAATTTAAAAATAAAAAAATCTAATTTGCATGATTTTAGGCCCTATGCTTAATTAAGCAAAGATGCTAGCATTGTATCAGAACTTTTTGGCTCCTCTTAAAATCATTGTAATGAATAAATGAGACAAACCAAGGGCAGAGAAAACATATAATTCTTATGTCTCAAGCTTGTGGTTTGTACCTTCCATGTTATTTGGCGTGTTTAAACAATTCATATTTTATGTAATTATCAATATAATAGATATTAAGTCTTCCAATTTGCTTTTGATTTTCTATTCATCCCATCTGTTCTACATGGAGTTTATTTTTATTTTCTGCCTTTTATGGTTTATTTTTTATAAATTCATTTGATCACAAGTATAGGCATTTTAGCTATACCTGTCTATTTTATTTGTTAAATTTTGTTTTAGGATTTCAAGGCACATCCTTTACTTATTGCCTTCTACTACCAAATAACATTACATCACATCAGTCATGACATAAAAATCGTAAAATATGACTGGTATTTGCTCCCTCTGATCCTTTGTGCTATTGTCACCATGTATTTTTCTTCATATAGTATAAAAATAACATCATTATTATTTAACAATTATAAGGAAAATATTATAAAAATATTTTATATTCACTTTTAAATTTATCATTATCAGCCATCTTTATTCTTTCATGTAGATCCATATATTAATCAGCTATGACTTTTCTATTAAATAACAAACATCCTTAACACTTCTTGTAGTACAGGTCTGACAGTGATTGATTTTCTCTGCTCTTATTGATCTAAAAACATCTTTATTTTGTGGAGGATAGAATTTTTAAGGTGAGCATTTTTATTGTTTTGTCTTTTGTAATCAGCATTATTTAAAATATAAACCAATTAAAATATAAATGTATTGTTATCTGGTATGTGTAGGTTTTAGTAATAAGTCCGATGCCATTCTCTATTCTTTGTGTTTCTGTAAGTACAGTCTTTGCTTTTAATTTGTGGTTTTACTTTCCACAGTTTCACTTACCATTAGTATAATACAATAACATATTTTCAGAAAGAGAGAGAGAGACAGCATTCACATAAATTTCATTACACTGTTGTTACAATTGTTCTGTTTTCTTATTAGTTACTGTTTTAATCTCTTATGGTGCCCAATTTATATATAAATTAAACTTTATCATAGGTATGTAGGTATAGGAAAAAATATAGTATATATCGGCTTTAGTAGAGTCTGTGGTTTCATGCACCCACAGGGGCTTTTGGAATGTATTTTCCATGTAGAAGGGAGGACTACTCTAATGTGTTCTTTGATTTTGTTTTTGTTGTTTTGTGTGTCCTGTGGCTTCAGAGAAGAACAAATGGAGAGCTGAGACTTTCGTATTTCCCTCATAATAGCAAGCCCAATTCCCCACAGCAGTATCACTGGATACCATGTTGGAGCCTAAATTTCTACCTTCACACAGCAATAAGGAGGTACTCCTTCCTTTCCTCACTGGAAGAATGTCTCACAAGCCTAGTGGAAGTCATAAATGTTAACACCACCCCAAAATAATAGAGCCTCCTCTCTGGTATTAGTGGAGGTCACATGGAAGCAATAATGAGGTGCATCTGTGTTTACTCTCAGCCAAAATATGTAAGTGAAGGTCTAGTGAGGACCTTGCTCATCCCTTGCCCAGCAGTAAGAAAGCAGTTCCTAGAGTGTAAACAATGGCTAGATGAAGAACTTGGATTCTACTCCCACCTGACAACAGAACAACAGAAGGTGGGATATTCTCTTTTTTCCCACTGGCAGGCATTATAGAAAGACAGCTAAGAAAGAAGATCTAAAGATTATTCAGAGTCTCATACTATAATAATCAAAAATGTCTAGGATACAAGGGAAAACTCTCAGCATTATCAGGAAATAAAATAATCACAACTTGAACAAGAAAAGATAATAAATGACAACATTAAGAATAGAATTGATAAAGATATTTTCTGAAAAGGGTCTTTAAGCATTAATAATAAAAATTAGTTTACAAAACACTTATAAACCTGCTTGAAACAAAGAAAATCCTAGCAGAATAATAGACACATAAAAAGAACCAAATGTAAAACTAAGAACTAAAAAATACGATACATGCAATAAGAGATGCAATAGAAAGGTTTTAATGGAATGGAGAGGAAAAATAAAACAACCAGTGAGCTTAAGGATAATTTAATAAAAATGACCCAGTAGGAATAACAGAGAACATAGATTGAAAAATAATTTTTGGAGACTCAGGGATTTGTGGGACTATAATAAAATATCTAATATTTATAAAATGTAAGTCTCAAATAGGAGGAGAAAAAAGGGAGGGCTGAAAAAAAATTTTTAAAAATAATTTCTGAAATTTCCACAAATTTGGCCCAAAAAGTACCATAAAATAAAAATTTGTGAAACTGAGTGAACTTTTGTATCAGATAAATCCAAACAAATTACAAGAAACATTATAGTCAGCTTTTGAAACTAAAAAGAAACAAACAAACAAATTAAAAGCTTCCAAAGAGAAGCAGCACATTATTTACAAGGGAAAAACTATTTGAATAAAGGTAGATTTTTCATAAAAAAATGATGGCATCCTAAAGGAAAGAGTACAACATGTTTCAAATGCTGGGGGGTGGGGGACGTACTACCAAATCAGAATTCTAAATCCAGTGAAAATGAATTTAGAGAATAAAAGAAAATACCATGAAACTTTCAAACGAAAGGAAGCTCAGAGGATTTGTCACCAGAAAACTTAACCTTAAAAAAATAGCTGAAGGAAGTTTTTGAAACAAAATAGAAGTTATTAAAAAAGAAACCTTGGAAAGTCAGGAAGTAAGCAAAAAAAAAAAAAAATTGCAAACTTCATGGGTAAACAGAATAGATTTGACAGTCTCCTGAGTTTTACAAATTATATTTGAGAGTTGAAACAAATGTTAAAACATTGATGTCATTCTCAATGTATGTAATGAAAACATTTAAGACAATTCTATAGGAAGAATACAACGGGAAAACTTAAAGGAAGATAAGTTTTCTAGTTTTTTTTTTTTTTTTTGAAATGGAATCTTGCTCTGTCAACCAGGCTGGATTGTAGTGGCACGATCTCAGTTCACTGCAACCTCTGTCTCCCAAGTTAAAACAATCCTCTCATCTCAGCCTCCCAGGTAGCTGGGCCTACAGGCTCTTGCCACCACAACTGGCCTAATTTTTGTATTTTTAATAGAGTTGGGATTTCACCTTATTGACCAGGCTGGCCTCGAACTCCTGACCTCAAGTGATCTGCCCGCTTCAGCCGCAGGTATGTACTAGTTTGTACACTTCATACAAACTAGTAAAATGTTGACATCTGTAGATTGTGATAAATTTTGTATGACTAATGTAATTCCTAGAGTGATTAGTAAAATATTTATACAAAAGAGGTACATATGCTCAGTTAGTGTTGACCATGGGTTACATGGCCTTTGAGAGAGGAACACGAGTGAGACTAGAAAGGGGTTCTATGACAGACAGCTTTGTGGTCATGAAATATTATTAAATCTTGTTTGTGTCAGGGCTCACATGTACCTTCACATGTGTTAAAATGGCGTGGAACAATGCACACAGTACACCAAAACATTCCTTGTTTTTATATTGATGAATTAATAGTGAGCAGAATTATAATTAGCATATATTTAGAAATAAATTCACTTAATCTTTTTCACAGTAAAGGAAAATGCCTCCAATAAGGTCCAGCAATTAAATTTGTGAGGCTCACCCTGAAATAAAAATGTGGGACCCCATTAAAAAAATGTTATTAAGAAAGTGTCATTAAAGATCCCAAAATATAAAGGTTTTTTGCATTCTTGCTCAAATCAATATCAAATGTTTCACTTGCTATTTAATTGTTTAATATTATATAATTTTTTAATACTTATTTTTTATCTTTTGAGACACAAGGTCTTGCTACTTTGCTAAGACTGGCCTTGGTGGTAAGTAAATTCTTTCTTGGCTCACTTGCAATTTGGCTGTTTAAAAATAGGGCACCTCTCCCACTTGATTCTCTTGCCCTCTCTGTCACCACGTGATGTTGATGTTGCCTGCTCATGTTTGTCTTCCACCATGATTAAAAGCTTTCTGCTGGCTGGGCACAGTGTCTCACACCTGTAATGTCAGCACTTTGAGAGGTCAAGGCAGGTGAATGACTTGAGGTCAAGTATTGGAGACCAGCCTAGCCAACACGGTGAAACTTCATCTCTACTAAAAAAAAATACAAAAATTATCCAGACATAGTGGCACATGCCTGTAGTCCTAGCTAGTCCTGAGGCTGACACATGAGATTTGCTTGAACCCAGGAGGCAGAAGTTGCAGTGAGGCAAGATTGTGCCAATGCACTCCAGCCAGAAGCCAAGAAGATGCTGGCATCATCCTTCCCGTATAGCTTGCAGAACTGTTGGTCAATCAATCTTCTTTATAAATTACACAGACTCAGGTGTCTCATTATAGCAATGCAAAAATGGCCTAATGCAGCAAATTGGTACAGAAGAGTGGCTGTTGCTATAAAGATACCTGAAAATGTGGAAGCAACTTTGGAACTGGTTAACAGGCAGAAGTTGGAAGAGCTTGAAGGGCTCAGAAAAAGACAGGAAGACAAAAGAAAGTTTGGAACTTCTTAGAGACTAGGTAAAAGATTGCAGCAAAATACTTATATAAATATGAACAATGTAGGTTAGGCTGACAAGGTCTTAGAAATAAAGAGGCGATTGGGAACTGGAGTGAAGGTCATCTGTGTTATTCCCTAACACTAAACTTGGCTACATTATGTTCGTGTCCTAGGGATCAGTGTAAGCTTGAACATGAGAGTGATGACTTAGAGTATCTGCTGAGAGAAATTTCTAAGCAGCAAAGCATTCAGGATTGACCTGGCTATTTCTAACAGCATATAATCAGATAGGGGAGCAATGGAATAACTTAAATTTGGAAATTGCTTTCAAAAGGAAAGCAGAACATAAAAGTTTGGAAAATTTGCAGTTTAGCCATGTAGCAGAGAAAAAAAAATTCAAGTAGGATGTAAAACAACCATTTACTAGAAAAATTACCATGACTAAAAGAGAGCCAACAGCTAATATTCAAGATAATGAGAAAAAAAGAAACACTCAAAGACATGTCAGAGATCTCGAAGACAGCCCCTCATGTCCAGAGGCCTTGGAGCAAAGAATGGTTTCAGGGCCAAGTCCAGGACAGTGCAGACCTGTACATCTTTGAGATACTGCCCTCTGCATCGAGGTTACTCTAGCTCCAGCTCAAAGGGTCCCAGGTGCAGCTTAGGCCACTGCTCCAGTGGGCACCAACTGTAAGCCTTGGTGCCCTCTGGAGGAGGCATTAAGTCTGCAGGTACATAGAATGCAAGAGTGAAGGTGGCTCGGTGGCCTCCACGTAGGTTTCAGAGGATGTATGCGAAAGCCTGGGTGCCCAGGCAGGAGCTTGATGCAAGGGCAGAGCACTCACAGAGAATTTCTACTAAGGCATTGCCAAGGAGGGATGTGAGGTTGGAGCCCTCACAGAGAGTCTGGGGGCACTGCCTGGTGGATCTGGAGGAAGGGAGCCACCTTGCTCTAGACCCCAGAATGGTAGATCCATTAGCAGCTTGCACCCTGCTCCTGGAAAAGCTGCAGGCACTCAACTCCAACCTGTGAGAGCAACTGTAGGGGCTGCACCCTGCAAAGCCACAGAAGCAGAGCTACCCAAGGCCTTGGAAGTCCACCCTTTGTACCAGTATGCTCTGTATACTAGTCCATTCTTGTATTGCTATAAAGAAATGTCTGAGGCTGTATAGTTTATGAGACTTTTCAGTTGGTTGTAGTTCTGTAGACTACACAGGAAGTCTAGTGATATCTGCTTCTGAGGAAGCCTCGGGAGGCTTACAAATATGGCAAGAGGCTCACAAACATGGCAGAAGGCTAAGCAGAAGCTAGCACGTCACATGGCAAAAGCAGGAGTAGAGGGTGGGGGTATGCCACACACTTTTAAGGAACACCTTCTGTGAACTCAGAGCAAGAACTCACTTATGACCAAGGGGAATAGCCCAAGCCACACATAGTAAAACTGACCCAACAATCCAAAAACTTCACACCAGCCCCCTCTGCCATCGCCAACACAGGATTACGTTGCAACATGATTTGGGGGAGATACCCAAACTATATCGCTCTGGATGCAGAACGTGGAGTCAGTGATACATTTGGGTCTTAAAGTAATGACTGCCCTGCTGGGTTTCAGACATGTGTAGGGCTTATCATCCTTTTCTTGTGGCTAATTTCTTCCTCTTGAAATGATCATGTTTAGTGAATGCCTGTACTACCATTTTATCTTGGACGTTAATAACTTGTTTTGATTTTACAGGCTTATAGGTGGAAGGAGATGAGTCTCATATGAGACATAGGACTTTGGACTTGAGGTTGGAACAAGTTAAGACTTTTGGGGACTACTGGCAGAAGATGACTGTATTTTGCAATGTTAGAAGGACGTTAAGATTTGGGGGAAGAATGATGTACTTTAAGGTTTGTCCCCTTCAAATCTCACGTTGAAATGTAATTCTTAATGTTGGAGTTAGGGTCTGAGGAGAAGTGATAGGATCATGGGAGTGGATCCCTCACGAATGGTTTAACATCATTTCCTTGGTTATAAAGAGTTTGCCCTTAAGTGGCTCACATAAGCTGTGGTTATTTAAAAGTCTGGGACCTCCCCATCCCTCATTCTCTTGCTCCTGCTCTTGCCATGTAATGTATCTGATCTCTTTTGCCTTCCACCATGACTGAAAGCTTCTGAGGCCCTCACAGAAAGAATAGCAGATGCTGGCAATGTGCTTCCTGCACAGCCTACAGAACCATGAGCCAATGAAGCCTCTTTTTCTCATAAACTACCCATCCTCAGGTATTTCTTTACAGTGCTGAATAATGGCCAAGTACACTGTATTATTTCTTACTTATACCACACACACCTAACTGGGGTCACTAGGAAATGGTTCTAAGACATCATTTTGAAATTTTTCATACAGTTTTTTAGAATTTTGTGGTAAAAAATACCTTTAACACTCTATTAAAAACAATCATTGATGTAATAAAATAATTCAAACAAATCTTTCATTACTTTGTACAACTATATTTTATTAGAAATTGCTGTGAAATATTTCTACTGGTATTTTTAAGTACAAGAATATAAAAGCATATATTTTAAACTTATTTGTGATTAAAGGGAATTGAGAGCCTTCAGTCATGCTGATGTTGATTTATTCCACTTCTCTAAAAAGAATAAAAAGGATTTTTTCTCCATTATACACTTGATTTGAAACTGTTCTCAGTATGATTTATCATTCAAATACATTATAAAAATGTTCCAAAATAAACTCTTCATGATATTTAGAGATATTTGAGTAATTTTCAGTTCATTCTCATTTGCCTAATGTTTTCTTTCAAATGATTCAGAAAGCTCATTTTATAAAGGTCATGGTAAAATATTCTGGAAAAGACAGCAAGAATGTTTTTGATGTATTAAAATGAAAAAAATTGCAATGAATACATGGCAGTAGAAAAAATAAAGAATACTAAGGCAGACATAATTCTTATAGAAAGTAAGATTCTAAAAAGCCCACAAAGTGAGTACATTATAAATCTAGCACATGAACAGTATCTGCTAGCTTCCAACTTACTATCCAATTATAAAACTGTCATTCACCATCTGTCGGAATCCATGTATGGACATTTGTCTTTGTTGTGTCACTGCAGGGAGCTGTAAGTATCACCATTACTTTTTTTAATGAAGACCCTGTCTATGGGCACCCCTCCTGACAGCTTGTGTCCATATCATTCATTATTGTCAGCCCACAACCAAGTGAATAGAGGCTGCATCCTAAGCAGCCATTTCCTAAGAATATGTTCCAAAATGCGAACTTCTAATCAGTAAGTATATAAGAAGTTGATTCTTCCTCTAGGCTTCCTCCAATAAATATTTTGCATAGGTTTAAAAATATTCCTAAAAATTCACACCTTTCTGAACATTGACGCCCCAGATTTTATTCAAACTCTTAGAACGGTGTTTATGCACAAAATAATTGAAATATCCCACAGTATCAGACTGGCTCAAATGAACTAGATGGCTTTTTGGCATCTAATATATTCTTTCTATTCATAGATAAGTGTGTAAGACCTTCCATAATTCAAGTCAGTTATAGATGTCAGAGTCTTACCTACTCCTTCGTATTCACACATAACGTTCTACTAATAAATAAAGAAATGCCATTTATTTATAGTTCCTGTTATTGGACTAAAACCTTGCAATTTTTGATATAACTTATTTGCATTTCCACTAGAACAATCTTTAAGAACTGTTGATAAATTTTAATTTAAGGAAATAGAGAAGTAAAGGACAAATTTCTTTGATGGTGCACAGAGCTCTAAAATTTTCTATCAGATTGAAGAGACATATACACCCCAATAATTCACTGTTTCTAACAGTATGCTAAATCAAAGGCATAAATGCACCTATACACTGAACAATTGTTTTACTACACCAATTTCCCCGTTTTCTTAGTTGCTATGAAATCTAAAGTCAAAACAAAGTTTTATCCTTTTGCTCTAAGATGTAAACTCAGGGAAAACCTAGAAGAAACTTTTCTGGGAGCCGCAGCGCACTTTCACAGTAATAGCAGATTTTTAGAAAACAGACTTCAGTGTGTCAAAGACCTTTGTTAGCATGCATATGTTGAAGTACATATAATAATACAAGGAAAGCATTGGCAGAACTAGAAATTATGCTAGGAAGGTTTATTGGAGCAAACTTTTACAAAACAGAGTAAACTACCCCTATGCATTTAAATATTATACTCTATCTATCTATCTAGTTAGCTTACTAGCTAGCTAACTACCTATCTGTCTAACTACCTAACTATCTAACTACCATCCATCTAGCTATCTAACTACCTATCTATCCATTTATCTATTATTTATCTTTCTAGTTTATCTATCATCTATATACTTCCATATTGTATGAAAATAAATAATAAATGACGTTAAAAAAGAGATACCTGTCACTGTCAGATTTGCTGCTTCAACCCAATCATTTTGTAGAAAAACCAAGAGCTCTTTAATCTCTTTCACCTGTCTCTCTAAAAAACATGGAGAATGTATATCAGAATTTATCTTTTCTGTGTACATAGAAATGTGGAAATTTTAGATATGGTGATATCCAAAGCTAATTTTTCAATTCTATATTTCCCCTTTGCATATTTGTTTTATCATTTTTCAAACTTTCAGAGAAAAGTACTTACCATGTTATTTTCTTAGACTAACGAGCTTGCAGATATTATCTACATATTTTCTTGTGGTCTAGCTGTGCCTCCGTGAAAGAAGGAAGGCAGGGAGGGAGGATGGGGGGGAGGGATGAAGGGAGAGAGGAAGGTAAGGAGGAAGGAAGGCAGGAAGGAATAAGGGAAGAAAGGAAGGAAGGAAAGAAGAGATGGATGGATGGATTCAAATGAGAAGATGTAATCTTTCAATTTATCTATTCCAAAAGCTAATAAAAATTAGTCCCCTAACTCTGTCATCCAATGACAACAGAAAATATTTCCTTATTTCTAGAGTTCAAGCCAAAAAAAAAAAAAAAAAAAAAACCAAATCACACGTTTTTAAAGGCCATAGTATTAAGTATCAGAAACATTTACTAAGAGTAAGACTGCTTAACACAGATTGAATTTATTTATTTAGTCTTGAGGGGCCTTAGATTGTACAATTATTATATAAAGTCCTTAGTATGAGACTGGTTTCAGCTTCAGAAACCTAAGAAATAGTTGAACTGGAGAGACAAGTGAATAAATACAAAGAGAAAAACTTACTAGGAGCTCAGAAATATGCACAGTAACACTTGTTGAGAGAACTGTCAAAGGTTTTTTTGGAAAATATTAATTTTGTTCTGTAATGTAACAGATATAAAAGAATTGCTAGACAAAGTTATATATTAAAGTACTTTTTGTTTACATGGGAAACCATATTTCCACACAATAGGTCTGTTGCTTAAGATTCCTGAAGACTCATTTCTGTGTTCTTTAGATAGTTTTTTAATAATGGAAAAATAAACATATTTATAATATTAGAAATAGTGATATTATTTTATTTAATATTTCTTTATGTTGAATATTTAATACCCATGAACTAATCTTTAAATTAATATTAAGTAAGCATTACATATGTAAAAGTATTGAATTTCAAGGAAAATTCAGTTGAAAGGCTCCATCAACTTTAAGTATTCCAAATTGATTAACTGAATTGGGCTTTGATTTTAATGAATATAGAAAAGATATAAGCCAATATATACCATAAATTGACTAAAAAGAAGAGAACAAAGTTGTCTTTTGAAAGAGTGGAATTCAGACACACCATCTAAACAGCTATACTATATATGAATTCTTTGTTTGAACAGTATTAACATTGATTGTTCAGAAAGCAGAACCATTTAAATATATATAATAAAGAAAGTAAACCTTTGAGAATCTCTCTTAGACAGAAAAAGCCAGTAGGTGGATTTATAAAGGTATCAAATTAGAACCTATCAAACTTGAAAGATAAATTTATTGAATAATAAAAATGACTATTTTATAAGATAAGGGTTAAGTAAACATTCTAACTAGTGTGAGAATCTTTAGCTTTTTAAAAACTTTAGAGAATAAATAAAAACAACAAAAACATCATAATTAAGATATATACTAAAAATGCCTATAAATGGTAAGGTATACATTACCAGGTTTAAACTCAAACTAAATCAATTGTTTTTAGATTGACTTTATTATTATCCTAAAATCTGTTGGTGTAACAGAATGACTGACGTGTGTGTGTGTGTGTATATATATACACACACACACATGCACCTATATGTGCATGTATATATATATTACAAATATACATATACATATATATAGATATGTATACACATACACATATGTGTATATATATATACATATATGTAGCATATATATATATATATAGGAACTATATATAGCTATATAGAGAGTACCTGCAGGTGCACGCCACCTCACCTTTCTAATTTTTGTGTTTTTAATAGACATGGAGTTTTGGCATGCTGTCCAAGCTGGTCTCGAACTCAGCCAGGTCAGGTGGCATGCACCTGTACTTCCTATATATAGTATAGAAAATATAGTGTGCATATATATATATATATATATATATCTTGCTGATGAGTCTGGAGTCTGGATTAACTGGGCACTCAGAAGTTCTACAAATGTGCTCTAGGACTGGGTAATCTCAGCTTGGCTCCTTCATGAATCTGTAGTCAGATGGCAGTTGGCTGTGGACTGGCTCTTGCAGAATAGTCTCACTCACGTGCCTGGCAATTGGCTATCTGTCTATTGGCACAATAGAATCTCAATTGTCTCTCATCATCCAACAGGTTAGTTAGCCTGGACTTATTCTCAATGTCTGGGCAGCATTCCAAGATGGTGAACAAAAGCATACAAGACCTCTCGAGACCTATGTCTCTTCCACTGCTTTCTCTTCAAAAGAAATCAAAAGACAACACTGATTCAAGGAGCCACAAAAGCAGACAGATTCTATTTCTAGAAAAAAGAAAAAAACATGAAAATCACATTGCTAGTATGAGTGATTATATGGAAATAAAGCATTTCAGCTATCTTTTTTCAAGCAATCTACAATTTTACACCATTAAATATTTATATCATCTTTTGACATTTTGTGAAATATGTTGATGTAAACAGACTATAGATTATAGTAAATTCTGAAATCTGAAAATTACTTCTCTAAATAATCAAATGTAGGAATTATATGATCTAAAAAACAAATATATCCTGGTATTCTGTAAATTTATTTTTGAAATGATAGATTAAAGCTTAAAATATGAGAAAACACACTGAGCAGAGTCTGGGAGTGACTATAAAAAACGCTCTTAAAGACAAAGAGAAGCAGCAAAAAGAATTTATCTTGTAGCTGCAACTGTAGAAAGGAAAACCACATATTTGTAAATGTGTAATGATTTTAAAAAGAACTAAGACGATTACGTATCTACAAACTAGCAGCTTGTACATTTCAAAAAGGCATTTGTAATAGAAATATATATCCTGGGCCAGGTGTGGTGGCTCACGCCTGTAATCCCAGCACTTTGGGAGGCCGTGATGGGTGGATTACGAGGTCAAGAAATCAAGACCATCCTGGCCAACGTGGTGAAACCCCGTCTCTACTGAAAATACAAAGATTAGCCGGACGTGGTGGTGCACACCTGTGATCCCAGCTGCTGGGGAGGCTGAGGCAGAAGAATCACTTTAACCCAGGAGGCGGAGGTTGCAGTGAGCCGGGATTGCACCACTGCACTCCAGCCTGGTGACAGATCAAGACTCCGTCTGAAAAAAAAAAAAAAAAGAAAAGAAAAGAAAAAAAAAAAGAAATATATATTCTTGCATAATCGTATGGCATTTTACAACCCAATTTAGATGAAATTAAGCTTTACCAAAGAGGGAAGTATAGTTTTCTACAAGTTATAATCATGACAAGGAATGAAGGACTAAACAGTGAGTATGTGTTTGAAAGTGAGGAAGAGGCCTGGCTTGGTGGCCCACTCCTGTAATCCCAACATTTTGGGAGGCTGAGGTGGGTGGATTGCTTGAACCCAGGAGTTTGAGACCAGCCTGGACACCATGCAGAAACTCCATGTCTATTAAAAATACAAAAATGAATCAGTCAAGTTGGCTCCACCTGTAGTTTCAACCACAAGGGAGGCTGAAGTGGGAGGATTGCTTGAGTCTGGAAGGTGGAGGTTGCAGTGAGCTGAGATCAAGACACCGCATTCTAGTAGATGACAGAGCAAAAGAAAGAAAAGAAAGAAAGGAAGGAAAGAAGGAAGGAAGGGAGGGAGGAAGGGAGGGTGGGAAGGAGGGAAAGGAAGTTGTGACTTTCTCCTTAGGGATTTTTCTCATTGAGATGTACAAAGCAATTGTATTGTAGGCAAATAATTGGACCTATACTACTTATTTTGTATATTAAATACTATTACATTTTTCATACCTAACTTGTGAATATAATTCTACTAAAAATAGCAATTACTTAGTGCCAGGAACTGTGCAATTTTTTTATAGTGTTCACAATGTCACCTAAAGGATGGGGAATATTTTTATCTACATTTTATACAGAAGTAAAGCAAGCCTCAGAGAAGTGAACTTTTATGTACTTTTTTTTCAACGATTACATAGTAACTTACGTGCTTCCAAACTCAAGCAATCTGACCCTTGAAATTGTATCCTGAAACCTTCAAGTATTATCATTGCTTTAGAAAACTAAATATTACTGAGGTGAACTAATAAATTATTATTATTGTTGAGACAGAGTCTTGCTGTGTCACCCAGGCTCAAGTGCAGTGGTGCGATCTCAGCTCAGTGAAACCTCCACTTTCCAGGTTCAAGTGATTCTCCTACCTCAACTTCCCAAGTAGCTGGGACTACAGGCCCACCACCATGCCCAGCTAAATTTTTTTATTTTTAATGGAGACAGGGTTTCACCATGTTAGCCAGGATGGCCTCAATCTCCTGACCTCGTGATCCTTCGCCTTGGCCTCCAGAAGTGCTGGGATTACAGGTGTTGAGTAACCATGCCAGGCCAATTATTTTATATTTTTGTTGAGGTTTTCCTGTATCCAATTTTGGCTAAGAGATTAAAATAAATGACAAAAATTAAATGTGTATACAACTAATATCTATATGGCCAGTGGGTATGTAAATCATATTCTGAAGGCAATTTGACTTTGCCTTTGTACTAAAATAATGTTTTCTCCTTTATGTTCCTCCTTTTCACCTTTTCTGTTTCCTCCTTTATGATAACTTGCACATATATGCCATATTTGGCATACATTTTTCTAATCTACCTTCCAATTTATTGCTCATCTGTTGTGTCTAGTATGCCCTATAGACTTTTAAAAAGTATAGCTATTTCATTTTGTTCTTACTGGAGGCCTTATATACTTTTACTACAATTTTAATTTAATTAAAAAACTGTACTTATATATTTCTTTTTTCAAATCTGTTTTTATATATATTTCTAGTTTATCCTCTATGTTTTTAAATAGCCTGAATTTCACTTAAAGCCTGAATTTCACTTAATATACATTTTGTCCAAGAAATAAAAGTAAGAAATATGAAATAAAAGTATTTCATATATATTAAGAACAATATCTATGCATACTGTATGTGTATATATAATTATTTAATGTTATGTATAATTACATATACACGTGTGTATATATAATTATTGTCAAGATCTTTATGACAAGTATCTTGTGCTGACCTCTTATCTCATCTTGTAACTTAGAATGCCTTAACCATCTGGGAATGCATCCCCGTAGCTCTCAGCCTCAGTTTACCCAGCTCCTATTCAAGATGGTGTTGCTCTGGTTCGCATGCCTCTGACAAAAGTAATGACAAGACAGTAAGAATTTACCAGTAAAAAGTTAAGAGAACACTAGAAACAAACACAAATAGCACTATCAATTTTGCTACAAAGGCATTCTCAAATTAAGGGAAAGTAAATGTTTAGTTTTATGGCCTCAGTGGACAAAGGTAATATCCTAGGGCTTTTGCCGGTGAGTGGTCTAGCAGTATAACCTCTTCATGGTAAGCCGGGACAGCTCTGAGCTAAACCTTTAATGCAAGAATGAATAGGTGAAAAAGCCCACATAATAATATAGTACTGAATTGAATTATATATATGCATGTGTATAATATTAAATATATACATATAGATATATAATTATGTATATTATGTGTGTATACTATCCATACTGTAATACATATATATATTACAGTATATAATACATAATATAATCATATATACACACACGTATTATGTGTGTATATAATTGCTTATAGTATGGATAAATATTGGATATGATATTGGTATTAGTATTTAATTAGACACACACGTACACACACCTAGGACACATACATATGCATAAACATATACATATACATGTCTTTTTCTGTTGTATGTTGTTTCTGTTGGTTCTTTATCATATGGTGTAGTTTGTCTCTCTAATTATCTTTGACTCCTTATTAAATATTGCATGTCAAAAACTATTTTCAGGAATCATTTAAGAGATAAAATGAGTATGTATTTCTTCAGAGAGAATTCACAGTTGATTTTACAAAGTTCCTGGAGACATTAGCAACATAAGGACACATTACATAAAATTCAAACTTAATATTAGAAATTCAATCCAGTATTATATTATTATGTGGGCTTTTTCACTTATTCATTCTTGCATTAAGGGTTTAGTTCACAGCTGTCCAGGCTTTCCATGAAGAGGTTGTACTGCTAGACCACTCACTTGCAAAAGCCCTAGGATATTATTTTAATTACCTTTGTCCATTGAGGCCATAAAATTAAACGTTTTACTTTCCCTTTATCTGAGAATGCTTCTGTAGCAAAAAGTGATAGTGCTATTTGTGCTTGTTTCTAGTGTTCTCTTAAGTGTTTACTTGGTAAATTCTTACTGTCTTATCATTGCTTTTGCCAGAGGCATGTGAATCAGAGCAACACCATTTTGAATAGCGGATGGGTAAAATGAGGCTGAGAGCTAGTGGGCTGCATTCCCAGATGGTAAGGCATTCTAAGTTACAGATAAGATAGGCAGTCAGCACAAGATACAAGTCATAAAGACCTTGCTAATAAAACAGTTTGCAGTAAAGATGCTGGTCAAAACCCACTAAAACCAAGATGGCCATGAGAGTGACCTCTGGTCGTCCTCACTATTACACTCCCACCGGCACCATGACAGTTTATATATATCATAGCGACATCAGAAACTTACCCTATATGGTCTAAAAAGGTAAGACATGAATAATCTACCCCTTGTTCAGCATGTAATTTAAAAAAAAATAAAACATAATAACGGGCCACCAGCAGCCCTCAGAGCTTCTGTGTCTATGGAGTAACCCTCTTTTATTCTTTTACTTTCTTAATAAACTTCATTGCAGTTTACGAACTCACCCTGAATTTTGGTGTGAGATCCAAGAACCCTCTCTTGGAATTTGGATCAGAATCACTTTCCGGTAACACTTTTATGACTTAAGATTTTAAAAATTAGTTTATCAAGGATTTGGTTGTTTATGTGATTTTCAGTGATTTTTATTTGGAAAAATAAGTTGAATTACCTATCTACTGTTTCTGACAACTGGAAATTGCTGAATACATATAGTGACTAGGAGCCTTCCAAAAGGAACAGAGGAGTAAAAGTCTGAAATAGCTAAAAGAGAAGACTGATACAGCTATGAGAGAGAGGAATATGGCACTGTAAAGCAAGATCGGAGACTCCAGTGATTTAAAATGGTAGTTTCAGCGGTTAATTTTATCTATGCTTAGAATAAATTCTCTTTAGATTTAAATTTTTATAGAGCTATTACCTTTTCTTGAAAATGTGAACGTTAAATGTTATGCTACATTTACATGGTGAAGGTAATGAATGATGCCTGAATTAATTGCATATCTTAGAAGGGTCTTCACAATCAAGAGCATAGGTATGTATTGTCAATAGGTCCTGCAACTTTAAGGCAAATGATTTTTAACAAAACTCTCTTTTTTCTCGTCAACACTATAGAGAAATGACGTTAAAGGAAATGATATTATTCAGGGACCTGCTGTGGAGTTAGTTAGTATAATATTACACTTTCCAGGAACGTATCTGTGACATTAAGTGAGAACTTACAGTTCTTTATTTGTATGTCAACAACAAAATCTTTTTTATTTGTATTATTTATGGGTTTAAATTGGGCAAATTTTCAGACCTGTTTTTCTGCTTACGTCTGAGAGCAATAAATACGACTTTGTTGAGAATGAAGAACAGGGTGAAGAAAAGGTGTATGAGCCCACGAAGTAGCCTTTAAAAACCATCCTTTACTCCGTGTTTTAATTTATGCATATTTTCAGAAGTTGTACAAAAATATTATAGAAAGTTATAATAGTGTTAAATATATAAGTATGAAATAGATTTAAAGAAAATTCTGCTTTTAAAATTTTATTTTTTGGTTACAGAGGTTAAAACGACATTTGCAGGGACATGGATGGAGCTGGAAGCCATTATCCTCAGCAAACTAACACAGGAACAGAAAACTAAACACCGGATTTTCTCACTTATCAGTGGGAGCTGAACAATGAGAAAACGTGGACATATTATGGGGAACAACAACACCGGGGCCTGTTTGTGGGGTGCCATGGTCAAGAAGAGCGTCAGGAAGAATAGCTAATGGTTGCTGGGCTTAATTCCTAAACAATGGGTTGCTCTGTGCAGTAAACCACCAGGGCACACGTTTACCTATGTAACAAACCTGCACTTTTTACACATGGGCCCCAGAACTTAAAAGTTAAAGAACAACATTTTTTTAAAACCTCCTTTTCTCAAAAAAAAAAAAAAAAAAAAGGCTAAAACCATGATATATATATATATTTAGTGTACTTTTTTTTTATTGTACTTTAGGTTCCAGAGTATAATGAGATTTTTTAAAAACTTTAAATACTATAGGGTTACAAGGGGCGTAAATAAGGGACATAAAAAGTTCTGATTTATCAAACAGTCTTACAGTCTTTTAAAATATAATTTAAGAGAGACTAATACATGTAGCAAACCTAAGAAACAATAACCTCAGCAAAATAGCAGCATTAACGTTTGAAATCGAAGTGATAAGTACTGACTGCTGGAGCAGCACACTGAAAAACATTCTGACATTAACAAAACAAAACCAGAAGACAAACGCCCTGATTGAAACAGAACTCACTGGCATGGTGGTTTGTTGTTGCCATTGCTGTCGTTGCTCTTGTTTCTGAAATATTTTACTTTTCCAGAAAAACCTCACTGCTAATATATGCCGGTTACATTTGATTTAACATGGCTGTTAATCGTGTTACTATCAGAAGTTTAGAATAGATTGAATATGCCCTTGGTTAGCTATATAATGAACATTGAAAGCACCCGTCACCACCCTTGCTGATAGTATGGAGGCCTCTGTGTGCTCTGCAAGAAAGGATAGCTACATGGGTCTGTGGAGACATTTCTAGAACCGACCTAGAGGCAATTCTTTGATAGGATCCTAAAGCCTTTCCCTTTTTTGATCTTATTTCATTGATATCAAACAATAATCCACACTAGCTTTACACTGTCTGGAAAAGCAACCCAGGCTTAGGTTTGAATGAAGGCACGAGGGAGTCAGATAAAAAATGTGATAGGTTAATACTGGGCAGAATCCTCTGCAACAAGGACCCAGCCTAGACAAGCTATGAAAGTCTCCTTGGCACTGCAGAGAAGCATGTATGGGATTCAGTGTTGCACATTGGTGAGGAATGCTAAATCTGGAACCCAACTGCTAGAGTTACAGTCCTGGAGTTGCATTACCTAGCTATTTGATCAAGGACAAGTCATTAACCTGTTTCCAATTTCTTCTTTTGTATAGTAAAAATAATACCTAATCTATATTTCTGTTGTTCTTATTGTTTGTTGGTTTATTTAGAGAAATGTATAGAAGGTAGCACATGCTCAATAAATGTGAAGTATACATGAGAAGAATTCCCCAAGTACAAAATGATTATCCTAAGACATCAGTCTTTGAGGGCAGTGAAGAATACAATTTCCTTTGGCTCACTTTTTCTTAATTAAATTCTGTTCGGGTATATTTCTATTAAAGTTATGGAGCTTTATTTCTACACTGCTGACCAAAATTTTAACATTGTTCTTGGGGCGTGGCTCTAGCACCTGCTTTTCTTAGATAGATTGTAATATTTCAATTATTTTGTGATTTTAAATTCTTCTATTCCAAAATCTATGATATATATGAATTTCTCTAATTAAAATAATTTAGGTTGCAGTCAGTCTGCAATTGAATATACCAAAACTTCTTGAAAACACACAAACTTTCCTAATTTAAGCAATTAGAACCAAACTTGTTTGATTAGATTTTCTTTCTACTACTTTCAAAAAGCCATTCACTAATGATATAACCACAAGAACTGTCTTCTGAAATGGCTTAATTTGAGGTTCTAAATTTGAGACACAGATTGATTGCTTCAGATAAGAAATCACAGACTTCTTTCTCATACTATCTTTCTTAAACAGATTCCTGTGTTTCAGTTAAGAGGTAAACTAACTCCAGTGTGTAAAAATATGCTTAAAAGTGCCTACCAACTCATGTAGTATATTTACAGAATGCCAATGAATTAATACAAGTTCATAGAATTTTTAGGTGAAGAACTGATTACCAGAGTCATAAATTCTCTAATCTATATAGGTACATTATAGTGACAGTCTTAATTATTTAGTACTCCCTCTGTCCCTGACTTTTGCCCCTTACCTTTATTTTTAATGACTTTCCATTATGGACTGGATGATATTCTCTACCCCGTGCCACTGGGTTCGCCATGTGTCTTGTTTGCTTTGGTCAATGGTTTGTAACGAGATGAACACGAAGGTTTGAAATAGATTTCCACACTGGGGCTTGCACCCTTGAAACTCTGCCATCTCCCTAAGGCTATGTTTGAGGAGGATGAGAGATATGTGGGGAAGAGCCTAGTCTTTGCAATTTCACCAGTGGAAATTGCCCACTTCAGCCTTGAGAGTGGTAGTTGTTTAACCCTCAGTTAGCCGTAAGAATATTGTATGCCACCAAGGTTTTGTTATTGCAGTATTGCAATAACACCCAGCTGATACATTGTGGCTAAATATCACCTAATGAAGTATTTTCCTTAGGAAGATGTGGAAAGGTGAAATAATACTATAATTTGAGTTCTTAACCTTCATCCATGAAATATAAATAGGCACGCAAGCTTTTTGAGACATGGAAAAAATAATATCAAACTCAACAAAGATCTGTGTTTTTGAAAAGATTTCTTCATTGACTGATTGATTGGTCCGAGAACTGCAAAGCACAGTATTAAAGGCTCAAGTAGAAAAATGTGGAAATCATACCAATAAAAGGAAGTTTATAACATGTATTCTGTTATAGCATAGCTGATATAATTTACGTGTTTTGAAATTAAACACAAAGTCATTCTTGTATTCAAATTTTATGTATAGTATATGCGATTATTATCAACAAAGTTAATAGATCACCACAGTGTACACCTGCAATTTTATTCCTACATCTGGATGGATTTTAATGCTCGGATTTTAACGTTTGGATTTCAATGTGTGTCTTCGTCTAGTGCTTTACCAAGGACACACAGACATTTTTCCATACTACATTAAACTTAAAACACAACTTTTATTATTATTTATGCAGAACACATCATGCATTTAAAATAGAAGGCCACCTATCAAATGTGATTTAGACACTTGTCAATGCTTGAGATGACTTTTTAGTGTCTTTCTCATTGTTTAATTGTAAAGCTTGATATTGTGCCTATTAGAGTCACCTCTGGGTAAAAGCACAATTCTCTAAAATTTCATTAAAATATTCTACAAGAAGAAGCATATAAATAATAGTGGTCTTAGTCATCATATGTTAATTTCATATTAACAAGCATTGTTTCTTCATCTGTTGTGGTAAATAAAATAATGCCCTCTAAAAGATGTCCACATCCAAATCCCCAGAACTTGCGACTATGTTATGTTATGCAAAGCAGAATTAAGGTAGCATATGGAATAAAGGCTCCCAACCAACTGACCTCAAGAGAAAGAGATTATCCTTATTTCCCTGGCTGGACCCAGCATAATCACAAGCGTCCTTAAAAGTTGGGAGAAAGGTACAAGGGTCATGGTGAGAGACACACAGTGTGAGAAAGACTCAGCCAGTCACTGCTGGCTTTGAGGATGGAAAGGGGTCATGAGTCAAGGAATCCAGGTGGTGTTTAGCAGCTGGAAAAGGCAAAAATACAGATTCTCCCCTAGGACCTCCAGAAAGAAAGACAGCTCTGCAGCCATCTTGATTCTAGCCCAGTAGGACTTATTTTTGTATTCTGACCACCAGAACTACACAAGATAATAAATTTGTATTTTGTTAAAACACAAAATAAGTTATTAGTTATTGCAGTCATTAGTTATTGGAGCAATGGAAAACTAACTCACCTGAGAAAAGGAAAGAAAGAAAAACTTGTGGAGGCAGTTCAAGGGTTAAATAACAATTGGAGAGTTGAATGGAAAAGCCAATAGCACAGATAGATGAGAAAAAAAGTGTCAACTGTGGCCTGCCCTCAGGCTCAGCACAAGTAGGATTTCAATATGGCTCTAGGTAACCATTTTATGACTAGTTCTTGGAAAATCAGCAATGAGAGAAGAAAAGCTTGTTCTGAAACTGTAAGAAATGTGACAGAATGAGTTGAAAATGTAGCAGAAAAAAGTTGTACTTAGCATGCAAAATCGTCAGACACAGAAGCGAAATTCACTTCTACACACGCAAATACAGACATGTATGTCCACACCCACGAGGTTTTGGTATATATATATATATATATATATATATTTTTTTTTTTTTTTTTTTTTTTTTTTTTGAGGCAGAGTTTCGCTCTTGTTGCCCAGGCTGGAGTGCAATGGCGCGATCTCGGCTCACCGCAACCTCCGCCTCCTGGGTTCAAGCAATTCTCCTGCCTCAGCCTCCCGAGCAGCTGGGACTACAGGCACGTGCCACCATGCCCAGCTAATTTTTGTATTTTTAGTAGAGACGGGGTTTCACCATGTTGACCAGGATGGTCTCGA
>PVKV010011821.1:0-12078 GCA_004027835.1 Alouatta palliata | reverse complement strand
TATTCTCAGCAAACTGACACAAGAACAGAAAATCAAACACCGCATATTCTCACTCATAGGCGGGTGTTGAACAATGAGAACACATGGACACAGGGAGGGGAGCATCTCACACAGGGGTCTGTTGGGGGGGAAAAATGGGAGGGACAGCAGGGGGTGGGGAGTTGGGGAGGGATAGCATAGGGAGAAATACCAGATATAGGTAACGGGGAGGAAGGCAGCAAATCACACTGCCATGTGTGTACCTATGCAACAATCTTGCATGTTCTTCACATGTACCCCCAAACCTAAAATGCAATAAAAAGTATATATATTAAAAAAAATAATAAAAAAAAATGATTTTAGAAATACAAGGACTGTGGAGTAGCTAAGACTTTCTGGAAGAGGAATGAGATGGAGAAATGGCTATGACGGATATCAATTCATTTTAAAACTCCAGTGATTTAATAAGCAAGTATTGGCTCAGGGATTGACAAAAAAAGGTAGAGTATAAAATAGCTGAAGAACAGATCCATGGATATTTAAGTGCAAAGTAGAATTTCACAGCAGTGAAGAAGGACAAATCTTTAAGATAAATGTTCTATTATATTGAAAATTACATACTTCTTCTTCCTCTTCCCCAAAGAAAAAAGAGGAAAGAAAAAAAATAAACTTGATGTTCTACCTCGAAATTCAGAAAAAACAGAAAAACTTAATTTTAGTTGAATATAGATTTGATATTTAAAAGCAATACAAAGCTTTTAAAATATAATATTGGAGAATGTTATATAATAATTGCAAAAGATTGGTTACACTGGACACAAAATTTACCAATAATAAAGAAAAACTTGAATAATTATACTGTATTAAAAATAATAATTTCTGTTTACCAAATGACACCATCAGAAAGTGAAAAAGAACACCTTGAAAAAGATATTTGTGACTCACATAATCAATATATAACATCTAAAAGAATAATTCATAAATGACTCCTTCAAACCAACTTATCCAAGGGAAAAATGAACAAGAGACTTGTCAGGGTCTTCACAATAGAGGATTTATAAATAGAAATGTGCTCAACTTAATTCGTTAAAACTGGAAATTCAACTTTAGTAATAAAAGAAATGCTTATTAAATCCACAAATCAATACCACTACGTACTAACTTGAATTGCTGAAAGAGAAAACACACAATACAACAGAGATCTACTAACAATTCCACAGGGTATATAACTTAGTATGACCGTTTTGGTAAACAGCTTGCAAATTTACATGTTTATATCTGATAATGCTCATACCTTATCACCCACATAATGCATTCCTAAGTTATACCTGGTTACATTCTTCTTGTCTTTGAAATAAGTTGTTGAGTATACTCCTCTGTACAGTGTTTTATTGAGTGTGTGTTTTTGCATATGCCATTTATTATAATATAAAAGAATATGAAAATAGTTGGGGAGCCAGCTATGTTTTGTATTAACAAAAATGAATTAAAATCACAGTTCAGGTTTGGGTTAAAATTGTGGAATGTCATCTTCATGAAATCTTGGAGCCTATATAATCAAACACTCTTACTGAGAAAGTTGCATGATTTCTGGTGTGTATTTATTTTACATCATTGAAGCAGTTACATAAGAAAAAAGTATTCCTTATTTGATCTGATTCATTTTAGATTATTAACGTGTTAATTGAACTTTTGTGTATATTGTGGATTAAAGGAATTTCTTTCTATAACAGAATGTCAAAAGCCCTGCTTTATAATTAGGCATTTCCTAGTTGCCTTTTGGTTTGACTTCCTTTTTTCAGCAATTAATTGCACAGCTGAATGCCAGTATTTTTATTCCATTGGTGAGAATTAGTTCTTTAAGACATGACTGACTAATTTTAACACTTTCCTGTTCATAGTTTTTCTGTCCTTTATCTTGAAAACTTTTGGCTTTGTAAATGAGTAGGTGTTAACATTGATTTGTCTGTTATCCTAAAAGGACTTCTTCCACTCATGTGTTCTTTTTGCTTATAAGACATTTTTCTACCCAGCTAGAATAAGAAGAGCTTATTCACAAACTACAGTTTATTTGGCACTCCAGCTACATGAATGGAAAGTAAAAACACAGTGAGAAAGAAATAGAGCTAGAGGACCCCGTAAAGACTCACAGAGTTTGCATGAAGATGTCCTGCTAAGGGAACCACATGAGAGGTGAATGATGTCTCCTGAAGTTTGGAGATATTCTCTTAGGAGACCTCCACCTGTCACTTCCAGGAAGCATGTCTCTGTCCTGATAATCTGCTAAGACCTCAGTTTGTGTCCTCCACAATAAAGCAGGGGCACAAGTGACCAACATCTTATAGAAACAGTGCTCTGAAAGCTGATTAAAATGAGAGTAGAGTTGGTGCTTGAGGTTAATGAAACTCCAAGAACACATACTTGGGTCAAACTTGGCTTGGAATTTCATTAAATTCAACTCTAAATTACATTAGAATAATAAAAAGAACAAAAGTTGAGAAATAATATTTTGACTTGAATATATGTTTTGTAGACCTGGTATATTAGTCTGCTTGAGCTGCCGTAACAGAATACCAGATTAGATGGCTTAAAGCACAGAAATTTATTTCCTTACAGTTATGGAGGCTGGAAGTCCAACATCAAGGTTCGAAGGGTTGTTTTCTGCTGAAGCCTTTCTCCTTGGCTGGCAGATGGCCTCCTTCTCAGACTCCTTCTTGCTGTGTCTTTACATGTTCTTTTCTCTACGTGCACAACCTCCTTGACGTCTTAAAAGGACATCAGTCCTATTGGATGAGGATTCTACTCAAATGACCTTATTTACCCTTAATTATCTCCTTAAAGGCCCCTCTCTCCAATATAGTCATATTGGAGGTTAGACCATTAACATATTAATTTTTAGAAATCCACAGTGCAATCTATACATCTAAAAAAAATTTAAACTTTATTTTCAGAAATTTCATATGGGTTTGCATGAAAGTTGATATGCTAATATATTTTCATTTGTATTAATATGAATGATCAGGTTTTGTGTATGTATTTACTGAAGAAAATCTCTAAGAATATTTCCAAAGACGTTACTTCTGCAAATGAAAGATCGTTTTACATCAGCTGGTTAGTAGCAGACAGTTGTCACAGGACTTCCTAACACAAACTGAGCCTGGAGAAAAATTAGAAGCAATATATGTGTTTTCCCTTTCCGCACTTGAATGACAGTTTTATTATGTGACTCAGCTTCAGTCAATAAGCTGTGGTTCACTGCAAATAACTGACTTTCTTGTCTCTTTTTTTCTTGCCTTATAATTTTAGAGTATGACAACTACTGATCATATTCTCAGTGCAATCAAACTTGGCATTATACAAAGGCCAAGGGGTTTAAAAAATATCATGCTTTAATGTAGAATTTGGAAGGTAATATACACTATTCTAATGCTATATATGATTCTATAAAAAAATTATAAATCTCATAAAGTTTTTGATAATGATGATTGCCTGAAAAGAAAGTAAAATAGTGTAATATGAAATATACAAAATATTCTCCATTTTCTTATTTTACTTTGTGTCTGATAATTTAATCTTCATTATCTAATATTTTACATTATTTAACAATTTAAAAAATATTTACTGAGTACCCATCGTGTGCCAGATTCAGTCTAGATACTGGATGTAACAAAAATAGTAAAGAAAACCAAGTACTGGACTTCACGAAACTTACATTTTGTCTTTTTAATAGTGATTGACTAAATTATGTTATGTAACATAAAAGATACAGTTAATTTCTAGGACTCGTTTCCTACTTTAAACGATTTTACACAAAGAAATTATGACATAGAAGTGACAAAAAGAAATGACTTTAACAATTATTTAGCCACTGTATAATCAAGTGCATCTCTACTATTAATATAATTTTGTGTTCCTATAAGCATATATGTTATGTATATCATAATGCTATACAAACATACAAATTAACTATAGACTCAATTTAGAATTGATTGAACTCATAGTGATAATTTACTTCAACTTCTGTGAAACACAAATTGTCATTCCTAGAAATAGGTCATTCACAAATTCCCAAAATAGTTTGACACATAATTAACTCATAATCTCCTGGCAAAAAATGTTTTAAAATCGTTTTTAAAAAACAGATTTTTCACTATAAAATACAATAATGCCCCAAATTTAAAAGCTTATATGAAAAAATTATGTGAGCTAATGAATTTTATAAGTAAAAATGTCGTTTGTATTCCTTCCAGAGAAACTTAAGATTCTTGTTCTATATGGTAATAGATTTTGCATGTAGATACACATACACAAATTATATTTTTGAAAAATTTAATTATGCCCTCACGTATTTTAGATATTTTTCCATTACAAAATACTATGAAATTTGATATATCAAATGTATAACTAGACATATTTTCAATGACTTAGATTTAATTTTTCTAATGAAACATATTAATTAATAAGGTCCTTTAAAAACATATTGATTAAGTGTCCTTAATATAAGATGCTTCATATATTAAGCTATGTTTGTATGGTCACCCTTTGTGCATACCTTTTTATACTTTGGCTAATAACTTTTGTTCATCAGTTCTTGGAATAGAAACTATTAAAACTGAAATAATCTCTAAGTGTTATTACTGATACATTCTGTATTTTTAGAAATATAGTAGTTTTAAAGCTATAACTATTATATCAGAATGTATTTTTCATAACCTAAAGTATACAGATATTTAACAATTTTAATTGACAATTAGATAGATACAAATATTTCATTGAGACTTGCCATTTTCTCTTTGATTAATAGAAATTGCAATGATCTTTGATTTTTTTTCTTTCTAACTTGACATATCACTTTTTGGATATATAACATATCTTATATTCTTTATGATTAATTCGACTTTCCTTTTGCACTAGAAACTACTTTGATTATTTTGTGTTGCTTTACAAAACATTTTAATATATGGTAGGCAAATTTCTGCTATGTTTTCAGTATAACGACTTTACCTATTCCTCTTTTAAACTTTATGAATATTGAAATTCTATGGAATGATTTTTGAGATTATAATAAATTTGTAGATTCACAGAGAATTGTCATCTGCATAAAATTAAGTCTTACTGAAATCTTGTTATGCATCTCAAATACTTTATTTATCAAAGGCATATTGAAGGAGAAATGAGAAGAGATTTAATCTATCATGGTCCTTTGGGAAGGAGATAATTTGGGGGCAGCGTTTTCAGGACAAAAGACTTACTTTGACAGAGAAGATTAAAGAACATGATAATGTCAGCAGAGGTTGTAAATACACATCAAGGCTGTTTTTTTTTTTTTTTGTGTGTGCTGTTTAACAAATCTCTTTTTTGCGTGTGTCCAAGGAAGTAGGTAATACAATTATAGTTATTCAAGGATTACTCTCTTAATGGCACGGATTTATACAGAGTTGGTAACTAAGGTATGAATTTCCAAATATATAGTTACAACAAGTACATTTAACTGAAAATCTAAAATGATATTCAAGCTTTTAACCCATAATTCAAAGTTCTCAAATATCAGAACATGGGCCTGTATGTCTAGAAACAATTGATTTTAAGAAGTCAAAGAGAGTAAACCAAATTTACCTAAAGGAAAACAGTCCAAGATGAAAACAGGCAACAGTTTCAACAGGAACATTATAGATATCCAAACTACCATTCATTAGTCACTAAAGAAACGTAAATAAACATAAAAGTTCCGGAGTTTGATAATTGTGGGATAGATTGTCAGTTTTGACTTCCCACAGACAAGTATAAAAACATAAAGGCACTGCAGTATCACCAAGAGAAAGCAGAAGCTGGAGGAGTCTAACCTTCAAAGACAGAATTGCACCTAATGAGATCCGTGTTTGTCATTTTTCTGCCTGAGGGGGTTCCCCAGTGCTTATAGTTGAGACAAGCCAGAGTCTTCCAGATTTGAGGTGTTAGGAAGCAAGTGTTCAACATAACAGGCACATTTTCAGTGTTAAGGCAGGAATGAAAAGAAACCTACGAAAACTCACAGCCCAAAGAGATCCGGAAGGGAGAGCATGTGTGCCACAGTTTGTTGGTTGAGCTTCCAATGCGGCTTGTTACTTTGGGCCTGCTCTAAGGATGCTAATTTGCAGATTAGCCAATATAAAAGACCAAGAAGAATGCCTAAGTGTGGCACATATTTGTCTCTAATTTCCAAAGAGTTCAATAAGGTAATGTGTCTACTTTGTGGTTGGTGAAGTTCAAAGAGATGGGTCTGGACTGCTGAAGAGACTTCAGGTTGTGAAACCATCCATGGAGTCCTAAGAAACATTATTTGGTGAGCAGAGAGCTAAATTTTGTCACAGTTTAATACCTACTCTTATTGGTAGATGTTTGGTAATCTAACATCAAGACCTTCAGACTAAAGATTCTAATTCTTGATCACCAGAATGTCATCTATACAGTAAGTTACTGGGGATCAGAGGTTAGAGGCATGCATCCTATATCCTCATCCTATATCCTGACCCATCTGCTGGTGACAAATGGCACGGTAGTTTAGATACCTCTTGGGGAGAACTGTAAGTATATTGGAGGCTTTGACACGAGAATGTGAATTAGACATGGTTTTTAGTTGCCAGTGGAATAGAAAATAAGCCATGGACAATTACTGAGACAATAAACCAAGTGCCGTCAATCTGTGTCATTGATTCAGTTGAACTCAAAATATCTAGAACTGGGACGAAAATGACAACCAGTGAATTCAGTTGGTGATATTTCCCTGTGAGCCTACAGCAACTCCTGACTATTTTGAAATTGACATAGAGGGCTACTGAACTGAGATATTGTATCTCTTCTTAGCCATGTTGTCTTTAAGTCCTTAATCATATAACTATAATTGGTTTTCTCCTCCAAATTTTTTATTGGACCACTTAGGAAAAAGCAGGGAAGAAGTGGAAGATTTGGGAATGATTCATCTGTCCCAGCAGCACTTCATGACATATGAATCTTACTTTATTATCATATCCCCTTTGCCATGTATGAGATGAAGAAATATAAGAATACAGCACCTTAATTTCTACTCCCATATATATTCCCATATAAAAGCTCAAAAGCAGGACATTGAATTGGTCCAAAGAGCTTTACCCATAACATTAGCTCACATGAACTTCCCTTCTTCAGTATGGACCTTTAACAAACCCCATCAATTGAATCCAAATTAAACCAGTCCCCATGAGAATGGATACAATAGTGTGTTGGGTTTCTGTATCCAATGGAATAATAAAAGTTCGAGTCTCTGCCCTCCTTCAAGTTCCCAGCATTGTTAGACAGATGCCTATGTTCTTCGGCTCCCCTTGACACAGGCAGACCTCAGCTCCACTGCTAATGGCCTTTTCCCTTGAAGTAGCTGGATTCCAGGTGGAAACATTGAAAACAACCAGGGATCACTGGGGTAGAGAGAGACTTCATGCCAATAAGCAATGTGCAATTACTTTCAGTTTTGAGAGAAAAAGCTTGAGAAAAATATCTTCCATTTTTTGGGGGGCTGCACTTTGCCATATATTCTCACTGCTGATACCATTAATTTATATTTCTGTTTCTTGAATTGGTTAATTGCTCCGTAAAAATGTATCAAATGTATTATTTTATTGTTTGTTGAACGTCTCTATTAGCCAGAAAATTCTGCACACACACACACAAACTTGTTGATATTTATTATGCTCTATATCTTCCATTTGCCTCCATTCTTCTGTGTGCTCTGTCTTCCTCTGTGTCCCAGAAGGCTGAACTGGAAAGGCTGAATCAGTGGATTCTTTATCCTCTAGCTTCTAGTTAAATTCAGTCAGAGATAAGCACTGATAGAAGATCCATAGAGAAGAAGAGAAATAAGAGAGTAAGGTCAGTATGTTTAGCACATAGCTCCCTCCTTGTAAGGTGGGCTGTGTCCATCACTGAAGATCAAATCCTCTGTTATGTGGGTCTTTCAATCTAATCCCTTTATCTTGTGGGTTTTAGCCTTGGATTACTACATCATGTGATTTTCCTTAACTCTAGACAATTGTTTCTCAAGTGTTTTTTTATAAAATCTCTCTTCAAACGATCCAATTTGGGAGTGTTACGTAGTTCCCGCTATGACACTAAATGCTTATACCCTTCCTATGGGCAAGGCATATTTTATTAATCTCTATGCAAAATTTTTGATAGTCACTATAAAACTTTGAAGGAAGTATGATTAGTGTTGAAGAAATTTTGGCTTAGAGAGGTAAGTAATTTCTATAGGATGGAAGAGCTTAAACTCAATGTTAATTCTAACTCCATAGCCTGTGTTTTTTCTACCTAGTAAGTGGAATAATAACAATGAAATTTTGTCCCTATCAGTAACATAAACTACATCACTGCCATTACATTTTGCCTTTTTAACTTCGTAATTAGTCTGAAATGTATTAATGATAAAATACCAAAAATAATTATAAATAAAAATTCAACATAAACATAAAAGAAACCTGTTAAGCTTTACAAACCCTAAACTATACTTGATATCTTTGCTTTTTATACTCAGAAAAATCCATAAAATTATATTCATTCTTAGATCAGAATGATTTATCATCTGAAAAAATGAACTTTAAATTTCTGATTTAGTATGATTTGAAACTTTAAGAGACAAGTAGCATCACGGCAGAACTATGAAGTGTAGAAAACGGAATGCAAATGCTAAAAGATTTAGCTTTAGATTAAATCACTTTATGTATAGCTGATCATACCATTTTTGCTAAGCCTGTAAAATATCATGTTTATATTCAAGTATTTTTTATTTTAAGCATGTATACTTTCCACAAGCAATAGTGTTTATACTGCTATCTAGTTTCTGGTTATTACAGTTGTTTTGAATTCCGACAGAAAATACTGAACTCTGAAGCTCTTTTTTATTAAAGATGCCTTGAAACTTGTTTCTTCCTATTATATTAAATTAAGACTTTCTTTCTTCAAATATCACACTACTATTTATACCTGGTAGTAAAGATTTTATTCTGTGCTCAAAGAATTCATAACTTCAAAAAAACCAAAACCAAACAAATATGTGAAGCATAAGAAAGGAGAACTTATTTCAGTTCTTTAATGCCTCTTTCCTGCCAACATAGGAAGTACTGAGGATCTCTTAGGATTTGATCATTACATTTGTTCATTCAATAATTTAATTTGCCTTCCTAAACTAGAATTGGGAAAAGTGAGCAGCTAAACAGTAATGATATTTCTACATAACAAGTCACATATAAAAATAAATCATTCATTTCAAAATACAAATCTAATTATGTTGCCTTTATTTTAAAAATGTACCAATGGGTTTCTATGCCCTCAAGATAAAGACAAAAAGTAGTATGATATAGTTTAGATATGTGATCCCTCTAAATCTCATGTCGAATTGTAATCCTCAATGTTGGAGTTCGGCCTCGAGGGAGGTGATCGCATCATGAGGGTGGATTTCTCATGAACGGTTTCACACTATTCCCTTGGTGCTGTCCTGGAGATAGTGAGTTCTTGTGAGAGCTGGTGGATTGAAAGCATATAACACCTCCACCTTCATTCTCTCTCTAGCTCCTTCTTTTGCCAGGTAAAGTGCCTGCTTCCACTTTGCCTTCCATCATGAGTAAAAGTCCTTGAGATCTCCCCAGAAGTAGATGATGCCATGCTTCCTGAATGGCTTGCAAAACCGTGAGCCAGTTAAACCTCTTCTCTTATAAATTACTCAGTCTCAGGTATTTCTTTATAGCAGTGCAAGAATGGCCTAATACATAATTTTTCCCAAACAGTTAATGACTGCATCCTGGCTCCCCATTGTGTTCTTTCAGCTGCATTGCTTTGCAGTAATTCTTCCTCATTCAGGGTCTATGCATGTATTTTTTTCCCTGCACTTGGAATACGTTCTACCTGTTCTTCAATTAAATTGTATGTTTTTCTCATTTCAGCTTAAGCCTTCCATTCCAATAACAGTTTAGATTACAATCTTTTGTTCTAAGTTCCCATGAAACTATGTTTTATATTTTTACAATACACATATCAGTTTGTATTTGTTGATTCATTGGTATAATTATTGGCTTAATGTTAATTTCCCTTTCTAGCATGTAAGCTCCTTGGGAAGGGGTACCAAGTACATTTTTCTCTAGTGTTTTCATCTCTGTATACAGTAGACTGATCTTGCAAATATCCTAAATGTGTTATGTTGATGGTGCACAGGTCAAGCTGAGGGACATGGCTGATACCACATTCTTCACCCAGACTCAGATCTAAAATTCCTGCTACCCTTATCCCTGACGTTGCTAATCAATATTTTTTTAAAGTGGAGAGGGTGATAGGAGAAGCTGCTCATAAAATAAATTAAAACTTTCTTGTGCATTATTATCTCCTTACCCTGGGGTGTTATGATAAATACTCTTAAATATTTTTTTATACTTTTAAAATGCCAGTATGCTCTGGGAATGATTCGGAGAACAAACACTTGAAAGGTAAGTAAAGAAGCACCCGCTGTCTCTTAGTTTCAGGTTAAATACACGGCGTTCACAAGAGACTTCTGTGTCCAATATGAAAGGACAATTCTGTAACAAATCTGATTTTCACTTTCATCTGTACACCAAACACTACAACACTTACTGAGTGTAGGAAAATATCTACCAACAAGAGTATGCTACATAACATGTTACGTTACAGCAGGAACAGGAGAATACAGACGCAATAGTCAGTTGAGTTCTTACGAAAATGGGGTCAGGAAAAGCTTTACGGGTGATATGATATTTTGTGGATGATTGGAAGGTAGACATGGTGGGGGGGGTGGGGGCAGACAGAAGTGTCAGTAAATGTATTCCAAATAACGTGATTAGTATATGTCTCATTTAAATATGAGACTGACAGATTAAAAGGCCTGGAAAAAGTCAAGTATGTCAACAGCAAAATGTGCAAGGTAGAATGACCTGAGTTAAAGCTGGGAGAATTAGTAATGAAAGTGGCTTATAGGGGATTCTATGAAGTTATGGTATGAGCTTGTACTATATTCTAAGGCCTATGAAAAGGCACTGATTCATTTTAAGCAAGAACATGACATGATCAGTTCTTGTAAAATATATCACTCCAGTTGCTTTGTGAAGAATAGATTAGAAAGATCAAGATTGTTGCCACCTCAGTACCCGTGAATGATGCTTACGTTCTTCGCAGAGATGGTGGCCATGAGGTCACATGGGGATGAGCATGTGTAGCACATATTTTGGGAGTAGAAAGGACAGAACTTAGGGAATTTTTGGATGTTGATTTGAGTCTTTCTTAAACTTTTTTATAGCCCAAACTAAGAAAGTTTAATTTCTGTATAGCAGCTATCCAAATAATGAAATAGTCAAGGGTATACAGTATTATGCTACTGACTACCATTCTTGGATGGTATTAGCAGGCGTAGGTTATTGAAGAAAAAACTACTTTGTGGAAGAAGTATAGTTCTCTTTACCAGCTTCAAGAAAAAGAGAGGTTTGGAAAAGTTATGTGATATAGTTTGGATGTATATCCCTGCCCAGATCTCGTATCGAAATGCAGTCTCCAATGTTGGAGGTGGAGTCTTCTGGGAGGTGATTGGATCATAGCCACAGATTTCTTTTGAAGGGTTTGGCATTGGTAGGAAATGAATGCCAAATGAAGGCATCCCCTGTGGTGCTGTCCACACAAGAGTGAGTGGGTTCCCATGAGATCTGGTTGTCTACAAGTATGTAGCGCATCCTCCCTTGATCTCTTGCTCTTACTTCTGCCATACGATGTATTGCTCTCCTTTGGCTTTCTGCCATGACTGGAAGCTTTCTTGGGTCTCCCTAGAAGCAGAAGCTGCTCTGCTTCCTGTACAACCTGCAGAACTGTGACCCAATTAAACCTATTTTTTTAAAATAAATTACTCATTTCAGGTATTTTTTAAAGCAATGTGAAAATGGATTAATATGAATCATTAAGAAAATCCTTAGAACATCGAGAAATAGCCAAATATCATGTGTATTTATTAAATATTATTTTTATGGAGTCAGATAGATACCATTTGAAAGACTGGGGAAAAAAAGTCAGTTTTCTTGGACAAATTGACTTTTTTTTTTT
>PVKV010011820.1:38211-68782 GCA_004027835.1 Alouatta palliata | reverse complement strand
CAAAAAAAAAAAAAAAAAAGGCCGGGCGAGGTGGCTCACGCCTGTAATCTCAGCATTTCGGGAGGCCAAGGCGAATGGATCACCTGAGGTTGGGAGTTGGAGACCAGCCTGGCCAACAAGGTGAAACCCCGTCCCTACTAAAAATACAAAAAATTAGCCAGGTGTGGTGGTGGATGCCTGTAATCCCAGCTCCTTGGGAGGCTGAGACATGAGAATCGCTTGAACCCAAAGTCAAAGGTTGCAGTGAGCCGAGATCGTGCCATTGCACTCCAGCCTGGGCAACAAAAATGAAACTCCATCTCAAAAAGAAAAAAAAAAAAGAGGGTCTGGGGAGGTTTTCTGGACTCGGAGATGTTTCCTGGGTGATTTCCACTCAAGGGGATATGTCCTTTAAGGGAAAAGCTAATGTTCTCAGGGAGAAACTTGAGCCATCACAGAGGAATGGAGTAGGGGGTATAGGTGAGGGATCCCAAACTCTGATCACACAGCCCCAGTGCCCCAGTGCTAAGGCCAGCTTCTCTGTCTTTAACCCCTGAGTGAACTTGGCCTGGTGGGTGTGTTGGGGGGAAAGCAGGTCCCTTGTGGGGTTGGAGTGTAAAAAGAATTGCTAAAAATCTCCCGATGGGCAAAATGAGGGTTCCCCCAAGGAGGGACAGTGGCTTGGATGGTTCCATGAGCCTGAGTCACCTGTGACAGGGCCACTGCCCCACCCCAGGGTATTTTTAGCTGCACGCTGCACTCCCGTCTGGGCCTGAGTGTGAGTCACACTCTGTCCATGAGAGGTGACTTCCTTTCCATCACCAAACCCACCTCCCCATAGTCACTCCCTGCCTGTGGGACGGGAGGGTGGCCCCCGGCCAGGCAGTCCCTACGGAGCCAGTGTGACCCCGACTCTTGGGAGGTCAGCCTAAGAGGAAGACTTCTCTTGGGCAGAGGAGGGGTGGGTCCGATGATGCTCACGTTGCTCACCCAGGAGTTATTTTCTGTCCTGGGAAAATAGAAATGAATGGAAAATGGCTGGGCTTGGGCTGAGCCTCAGCCACGCCCTCACTCGCTCACTCTCCGGCGCCCCCCATTCATTCTCCCCACCCCACCCCCACTCATCCACTTCCTCCGTGCTTATCCGTGCTGGGCACCAGGCTGTCTGGGGGACAGGCATGCACACGTGTGCACACGCTCACACAAACGCCCCGGCTCTGGGACCTCGGGACTGCTTCTCCCAGGCACCCAATGTCACCCACGGAGGTGGGAGGCACGGAATCATGTGTCCCTGGCCCTCCCCTCTCTCCAGGCGTCTTCTCTCTCCCGTCCTCTGGGGCCACAGTGGCTGACTTCTCTTAGAGAGTCCTAGCAGGAGAGAAGAATCTCCAGGCCTCTCTTAGAGTGAGGGGACTTGTCCCTCATTGTCCTCAGCAATGAGACTCTTGCCGGAATCCCAAGTCAGCTTAAGAAGGTCCATTTGCTGCTGGGCGTGGTGGCTCACACCTGTAATCCATGCACTTTGGAGGCCAAGGTGGGCAGATCACCTGAGGTTGGGAGTTCAAGACCAGCCTGACCAACATGGTAAAACCCCGTCTTTAAAAAAAAAAAAAAAAAATGAAGAAGGTCCATTTGCTGCAGAGGAAGAAAGAACATATCCTCTTTATTTTTTCTGAGCAGACTCTCAATATTTTAATAAAACTTTGGGGTTTTTTTGGTTTGTTTTGAGAGAATCTTGCTCGGTCATCCAGGCTGGAGTGCAGTGGCATTTTCTTGGCTCACTGCAACCTCTGCCTCTTGGGGTTTGAGTGATCTCCTGCCTCAGCCTCCTGAGTAACTGGGACTACAGGCGCATGCCACCATGCCCAGTTAATTCTTTTGTATTTTTAGTAGAGACGGAGTTTCACCATGTTGGCCAGGCTGGTCTTCAACTCCTGACCTCAGGTGATCTGCCCGCCTCAGCTTCCCAAAGGGCTGGGATTACAGGTGTGAGCCACTGTGTCTGGCCTAAACTTTGGGGTTTTATTAGTTTTTGAGGGGGAAAGAAAGGCAGACATGAGAAGTTTAAAATGCCAAAGATGAGTGGGCTTTGGTGTTCTTCCATAAAGAGTTCTTTTTTTTTTTTTCTTATTTTATTTTTATTTTTTTTAGAGGCGGGGTCTTGCTATGTTGCCCAGGCTGGAGTGCAGTGGCTATTCACAGGCGTGATCCCACTACTGATCAGCACGGGAGTTTTGACCTGCTCCGTTTCTGACCTGGGCCAGTTCACCACTCCTTAGGCAACCTGGTGGTCCCCCGCTCCCGGGAGGTCACCACATTGATGCCGAACTTAGTGCAGACACCCGATTGGCATAACGCACAACAGCCCAGAACTCCTGGGCTTAAGTGATCCTCCCACCTCAGCCTCCCAAACAGCTGTGACTACAGGCACGCACCACCGCGCCAGCTTCCATAAAGAGTTCTAAGTGGGGGATATTGGCAGGGTGCAGTAGCTCACACTGGTAATCCCAATGCTTTGGGAAGCAGAGGTGGAAGGATCTCTTGAGGCCAGGAGTTTGAGATCAGCCTGGGCAATACAGCAAGATCCTGTCTCCACAAAAAAAAAATTTTTTTTTAATTAGCCAGGCATGGTGGTGCACACCTATAGTCCCAGCTACTTGGGAGGCTCAGGTAGTAGGATCGCTTGTGTCCAGGAGGTGGAGGCTGCAGTGAGGTATGACTGTACCACCACACCCCAGCCTGGGCAACAAAGCAAGACCCTGTCTCAAAAAAAGAAAAAAAAAAGGGCTGAGCGTGATGGCTCACTCCTTAATCCCAGCACTTTGGGAGGTCAAGATGGGTGAATCACCTAAGGTCAGGAGTTCGAGACCAGCCTGGCCAACCTGGTGAACCCCGTCTCTATTAAAAATACAAATTAGCGAGGCGTGGTGGCGGGCAGCTGTAATCCCAGCTACCCAGGAGGCTGAGGCAGGAGAATCACTTATAACTGGGAGGCGGAGGTTGCAGTGAGCCAAGATTGCACCATTGCACTGCAGCCTGGGCAGAGTGAGACTCTGTCTCAAAAAAAGAAAAAAAAAAAGCTGGGGTACTGTGACTAGACTTGGGAAAGGGCTGCTTATCAGGGCTGTACCTCACCCCTCCACCAAGTAGGCCAACATTGCTGGGGCAGGCTTTCCAGAAGCGTACTCTCTCCCTAAACCTCAGCTCAGTAGCGATTAGCTTTTCCATTTACGTGATGAGGAAACGAGGCTCAGGGCAGCCCTGGGAACAGAGGGCCGGGCACATGGCCCCAGCGGTCCCCTGGAATCCCCCTCAGAGCGAGGTGCAGCCACTGGCCTGCAGCTGCCTGGTAGGAAGGAGCCACGGGCCTCCACCTTGGGGGATTCTTGGCCACATGGGCGACCGTGGGGAGGTGGCTGTGGGAACAGGGCCCAGGAAGGGGAGAGGCTCACTGTCCACAGTCAGCTTGCCAGGAACGGAATGTGCCCAGGCCTTTTGGCCCACTGTGGTTACATAATGGTGGTGACAAGTGGGGGAGGGGGCTCAAGGGACAAGTAGATGATCCTCTCTTCCTCCACCCCCACCAGGGATCTGGCCCCAAAGGACCGCAATGGCGCATCTGACCCCTTCGTCCGAGTGCGCTACAAGGGCCGGACACAGGAGACCTCGGTGAGGAGGCCAGAGGGCAGGGAAGGGGCAGGAGGCTTGGGGACCTACCAGCCATGTCCCCACTGCTCACCTCACCACCTGCTCACCGTCAGCTGGGGGAACAGATTGGGAGCCACCGTCTTGCGGAGGAGGCCCAGGGAAGGGGGCAACCTGTCTAAGGGGACATAATAGGTCCCAGCCCCTCTGGTGCCAACTCCTCTCACTCCTGGCCATGCTGGGGAGTAAAGAGGGGATTGAGACAGCCGGAGTGGCATTTATCTGGGAACACCCATGCTGCCTTCCCCACCCACAGGAAACATCCGGGGTCGGTGGGGGGCTCATTTTTGGGCAGGAAAGCACCACAGTCTGGCTTCTCAGTGGAGTCGCTACTGTTTTTGTTTTGTGTTTAGTGGGGGTTTTTTTGTTTTTGTTTTTGTTTTTGAGGCTGAGTCCCGCTCTGTCACCCAGGCTGGAGTGCAGTGGCAAGATCTCGGCTCACTGCAGCCTCCGCCTCCCGGGTTCAAGTGATTCTCCTACCTCAACCTCCCGAGTAGCTGGGATTACAGGCACATGCCACCACACCCAGCTAATTTTCTGTATTTTTAGTAGAAATGGGGTTTCACCACGTTGGTCAGGCTGGCCTCGAACTCCTGGCCTCAAGTGATCCTCCCGCCTTGGCTTCCCAAAGTGCTGGTATTACAGGCACGAGGCACCTCATCCAGCCCTGTGTTCTTTGTTTGTTTTAATTTTTTGTTTCCATAGGTTATTGGAGAGCAGGTGGTGTTTGGTTACATGAGTAAGTTCTTCAGTGGTGATTTCTGAGATTTTGGTGCACCCATCACTTGCGTACTATATGCTGCACTCAGTCTGTAGCCTTTTATTCCTCCCCCCTCCCACCCTTTCCCCCGAGTCCCCAAAGTCCACTGTGTGACTTGCCTTTGCATCCTCATAGCTTAGCTCCCACTATGAGTGAGAACATACAATGTTTCGTTTTCCATTCCTGAGTTACTTCACTTAGAATAATAGTGTCCAGTTCCATCCAGGTTGCTGTGAAAGCCATTAATTCATTCCTTTTTTATGACTGAGTAGTATTCCATCATACACACACACACACACACACACACACACACACACACACACTGTGGTTTCTTTATCCACTTGTTGATTGATGAGCATTTGAGTTGGTTTCACATTTTTGCAACTGCAAATCATTCTTTTATAAACATGCGTGTGTAAGTATCTTTTTTGTATTCGTATCTTTTTCTCTGGGTAGAGAGATACCCAGTAGTGGGATCACTGAATGAAGTGGTAGTTCTACTTTTAGTTAGTTAAGGAATCTCCACACTGTTTTCTGTAGTGGTGGTTCTAGTTCACATTCCCACCAGCAGTGTAGAAGTGTTCCCTGCACACCTCATCCACACAGTCACTACTGTTTTGCTGTGTGTCCTTGGATACGTCTCTTCCGAACCCCGGGCCTCAATTCTCCCCATCTGAGAAATGTGTGGGAGCTTGGACATGACATTTTAACCCCTGATGTGGCAGAGCCTCCAAGGCGAGGAGGCTGCGGGGACAGGGGCAGTGTCTGAGGCAGCTCTGCCTTCTGCCCAGCCTAGGGAGTCCGGTGGCATCAGCCTAACCCCCTCCCACCCCCCGCTGGGCAGATCGTGAAGAAGTCATGCTACCCACGCTGGAATGAGACGTTTGAGTTTGAGCTGGAGGAGGGGGCCGCGGAGGCGCTATGTGTGGAGGCCTGGGACTGGGATCTTGTCAGCCGCAACGACTTCCTGGGCAAAGTGAGCACCCCCTCCTCCCAGGCTGCACCTGTTGTCCCCCAGCACCTGGCTCCATTGCAGACACCCCATACTCAGAGATCTCCCTCCAGCTTCCCCAGAGAGGGACACTCAGGAAGTGCCTGGGACTACCCGCCCCCCACGCCCCCACCCCATCTACCAGGACCAGCAACTTCTCCCCACAGCCACTGGCGCTCAGGGACCCTTGGAAGGGCCCCTCCCCACTAAGAACAGTAGTTGGCAAGGAGGAGACCTAAGTGTCCCAGCTCCAGGAGGACTTCCCCTGTGTCCCCAGGTGGTGATCGATGTCCAGAGACTGTGGGCGGCCCAGCAGGAGGAGGGCTGGTTCCAGCTGCAGCCCGACCAGTCCAAGAGCCGGCGGCATGACGAGTAAGTGCGACGGCTGGGGTGGGGCTGAGATTTGGGAATTGGCTACAGGCAGGCAGGGCAGGTGGGCTGCTCAGGGGTGAGAGGTCAGGAGACGCAGGTCCAGGATTCCCTCAGCCCCTGCCCACCAGGCCAGCATCCTTCTCATCCAGGCTGGTCTCAGTGTGGGAGTCCCACACTGAGCTCTGTCTTTTTTTTTTTTTTTTTTTTTTTTTTTTGAGACAGAGTCTCACTCCGTCACCAGGCGCCAGGCTGGAGTGCAGTGGCGCGACCTCGGCTCACTGCAACCTCCACTGCCCGGGTTCAAGCAATTCTCCTGCCTCAGCCTCCCAAGTAGCTGGGACTACAGGCGCGCGCCACCACGCCCAGCTAATATTTTTTGTATTTTTAGTAGAGACGGTGTTTCACCATGTTGACCAGGATGGTCTCGATCTCTTGACCTCGTGATCCGCCCACCTCGGCTTCCCAAAGTGCTGGGATTACAGGCATGAGCCACCGCGCCCGGCCTTTTTTTTAGATGGAGTCTTGCTCTATTGCCCAGGCTGGCATGCAATGACGCAGTCTCTGCTCACTGCAACCTCCAGTGATTCTCCTGCTTCAGCCTCCCAAGTAGCTGGGATTACAGGTGCCCACCACCATGCCCAGCTAATATTTGTATTTTTAGTAGAGGCAAGGTTTCACCATGTTGGCCAGGCTGGTTTCAAACTCTTGACTTCAAGTGATCTGCCCGCCTCGGCCTCCCAAAGTGCTGGGATTACAGGCGTGAGCCACCGCACCTGGCCAGCTCTGTCTTCTTAGCTCGCAAGTTATACAGGTCTCCTACTTTCTGCCTTCTGGAAGTTTCTAAAACAAGTGCTCAAACACTTTTTCTTTGACAGTTTCCCTGCAGACTTCAGACCAGGGTTCAAGTCTCCAGGGTCCGTGTCCCTGAGCCACAGCTCTCCCTCCCCAAGATTCTCCAGGAATGTGGTTTCCAGATAAAAAGACAGGACACCCTTGGCCAGGAGCAGTGGCTTATGCCTGTAATCCCAGCTTTTTGGGAGGCCAAGGTGGATCGATCACTTGAGGCCAGGAGCTTGAGACCAGCCTGGGCAAGAAAGTGAGACTTCATGTCTACAAATAAATAAAAAATTAGCTGGGCATGGTGGTACATTCCTGTGGCTCTAGCTACCTGGGGCATTGAGGTGGCAGGATTGCTTGCACCCAGAAGGTGGAGGCTACAGTGAGCTATGATCCCTTCTGCACTTCAGCCTGGGTAACAGAGCAACACCCTGTTTCAAAAAAAAAAAAAGGGTGGGCGCGGTGGCTCACATCTGTAATCTCAGCACTTTGGGAGGCTGAGGAGGGTGGCTCACATGAGGTCAGGAGTTCAAGACCAGCCTGGCCAACATGGTGAAACCCCGTCTCTACTAAAAATACAAAAATTAGCCAGGCATGGGGGCAGGTGTTTGTAATCCCACCTATTTGGGAGGCTGAGGCAGGAGAATCGCTTGAACCCAGGAGGCAGAGGTTGCAGTGAGCCAAGATCACACTGCTCGCTGCACTCCAGCCTGGGTGACAGAGCGAGACTCAGTCTCAAAAAAAAAAAAAGGCTATGTACTATTTGACACATACCTATACAAAAAAATATTCAAATTTAGGCCAGGCACTTGGTGGCTCATGCCTGTAATTTCAGCACTTTGGGAGGCCAAGGCGGGAGGATTACTTGAGCCCAGGAGTTCAAGACCAGCCTGGGCAACATAGCAAGACTCCATCTCTAAAAAAGTAGTTAATAAGTAAATAGAATATTCACATTTAACTGAGTGTCTCGGGTTGTCATTTTGCTAAATTTGGCAGGAAGCCCTCATCTTACAAATGACAACAGCGAGGTCTGCTGTGACCCCTACAGCCCTCGATGGTTCAGCTTTGTGTCCCCGTGGAAGGCCCCAGATCCCTCTTTCCCCCATTCCCATTCTTAACAGGGTAGGGGCAGGTGGACAGCTGCAAGTGAGCACCAAGGCATTTCCATAGAGCCAACCAAGGCCCACCTACTTTTTTATTTTTATTTTTTTTGAGACAGAGTCAGGCTGGAGTACAGTGACGCAATCTTGGCTCACTGCAACCTCTGCTTCCTGGGTTGAAGTGATTCTCCTGCCTCACCTCAGTCTCCCAAGTAGCTGGGATTACAGGCATGCGCCACCACACCCAGCTAATTTTGTATTTTTAGTAGAGACGGGGTTTCCCCATGTTGGCCAGGCTGGTCTCGGACTCCCAACCTCAGATAATCTGCCTGCCTCGGCCTCCCAAAGTGCTGGGATTACAGGCACGAGCCACTGTGCCGGGCCATTTTTGAACTTTATTTTTAGTAGAAACGAGGCTTTGCCATGTCGGCCAGGCTGGTCTCGAACTCCTGATCTCAAGTGATCCGCCCGCCTTGGCCTCCCAAAGTGCTGGGATTATAGGCGTGAGCCACCACGCCAGACTCAGAGGCCCTTCTTAACACTGCTACTGTGCATGAGGCTCGTGCTGAGCAGGGGCAGTGGGGGCCTTACAGGATGTCATGCCTTGGTTCACACCCTCCCCTGTTCTGACCTTCCGTGTCAGAACAGGGAAGCTTGGAAGCTGGATCTAATGTGGCAAGTTGCTGCTGAAGCAGCTCGAGCCTCAGTTTCCCTATTAGGTTGTTATGAGGGTCGGGGATTTGCTTCGGCTGTAAAGTGTACCCATGATGGTGCCATCGTTGGGGAGGGCATGGATTCAAGGCTGGAAGCCCCACATACCCAAGCCTGGAGGAGCCAGGGAGCCAGACCTTGAAGACAGATAGAGTTGCCATGAATGCAGAGGCAAGAAGGGCTTTCCAGAAAGAGAACATAAATAGCTGTGCAGAGCCTGGGAGGCAGAGCTGTGCAGGCCACCCAGATGGAGGGCATGAGCAGAGAGACAGGAGGCTGGCCCCAAGGGAGAAAGACGGGAGGCCGAGGGAGGGGTGTGGCCCAGGGTGGCCTGGCTCCCCGGTGGAGAGGTCACAGGCTGCCCATTCCAGGGGCAACCTGGGCTCCTTGCAGCTGGAGGTGCGGCTGCGGGATGAGACGGTGCTGCCCTCCAGCTGCTACCAGCCGCTGGTGCAGCTGCTGTGCCACGAGGTGAAGCTGGGCATGCAGGTGAGGGGGCCCCAGGGCAGGTGGGAGGGTCCAGCGGCGGTAGGCCTAAGCCCCTGTCCTGAACACATTCTGCAGAACAGAAAACTGAGGTCTGGGGACGTAAGGAGCTGGCCAGTGCCCAGGGCCCCGTCCCCGGCCACCCCTTGGGAAAGCACCCTCCGTCTCCGGGGTACCCTGAGGTTCTCAGAGGGAAGGGTTCGGGATCCCCCGTGCCTCTCCCTGCAGGGCCCAGGGCAGCTGATCCCACTCATCGAGGAGACAACCAGCACCGAGTGTCGCCAGGACGTGGCCACCAACTTGCTCAAGCTCTTCCTGGGGCAGGGGCTGGCCAAGGACTTCCTGGACCTGCTCTTCCAGCTGGAGCTGAGTCGCACCAGTGAGGCCTGGGAGGGAGCTGGGCCCAGCACACTGGGAGGTGGTGGCTGGGTGGGGATCCTCGTGTAGGAGGCAGATGGGAGACAGGAGGGAGACAAGGGACAGAGCCAAGGGCAGAAGTGGGACAGTGGGCTGGGAGGTGGCGAGGAGGCCCGTTATTGAGGGGCCAGCTTAGGTCCCCCAGCCCCAAGGTCCTCTGTCCTCTCTCTACCCTGAAAACTTTGTCCCAGCCCCCTCCCCACTGGGACCTCTGTTTGTAGGTGAGGCTAACACCCTGTTCCGGAGCAACTCTCTGGCCTCAAAGTCCATGGAGTCCTTTCTGAAGGTGAGGTTGCCTGCGATATCGCCCTCATCTTACAGATGACAACAGTGAGGTTCAGAGAGACCGACGGAAGGGCTGCGACTTCCACTCCAGTGTTCTATCTCCATTTTCAGAGTCTTTGAAGGTTGGCGCATGCCTGTAGTCCCAGCTACTCGGGAGTCTCAGGCTGGAGGATCACTTAAGTCCAGGAGTTCTGGGCTGTAGTGCACTGTGCCGATCAGGTGTCTGCACTAAGTTCGGCATCAATATGGTGACCTCCCGGGAGCGGGGGCCCAGCAGGTTGCCTAAGGAGGGGTGAACCAGCCCAGGTCAGAAACAGAGCAGGTCAAAACTCCCGTGCTGATCAGTAGTGGGATTGCACCTGTGAATAGCCACTGCACTCCAGCCTGGACAGCATAGCGAGACCCCATCTCTTAAAAAAAAAAAGAGAAACAAAAGAATGTGGCCGGGCGCAATGGCTCACGCCTGTGATCCCACCACTTTGGGAGGCTAAGTCGGGTGGATCACTCAAGGTGAGGAGTTTGAGACCAGCCTGGCCAACCTGGTGAAACCCCATCTCTACTAAAGATACAAAAATTAGCCAGGCATGGTGGCAGTCTCCTGTAATCCCAGCTACTGGGGAGGCTGAGGCAGGAGAGTCGCTTGAACCAGGAGGCAGAAGTTGCAGTGAGCTCACACCACTGCACTCCAGCCTGGGCCACAGAGCTAGACTCCATCCCTGCCAAAAAAAGTGTGTGTGTGTGTGTGTGTGTGTGTGTGTGTGTAAAATTTAAGTTAGAGACAGTCTCACTGTGTTGCCCAGGCTGGTCTCAAACTCCTGGTCTCAAGTGATCCTCCTGCCTTGGCCTCCCAAAGTGCTAGGATTACAAGGGTTAAGAATTCCATTCATTAATTTACTCACTCACTCGCTCATTCGTGGATAAGCAGTTTTCCCTGCATGTGTACCTGGCCTCCTCCCGGGTGGATACGGCAGGCAGATGGTGCAGAGGCGGCTGCTGGGAGAGGGTGGGCAGCTGGAGTGGGATGGGGAGAGACGGGATCAATGTGACCCGAGGTGGTCCCCAGGTGGCCGGGATGCGGTACCTGCACGGCGTCCTGGGCCCCATCATCAACAAGGTGTTTGAGGAGAAGAAGTACGTGGAGCTGGACCCCAGCAAAGTGGAAGTTAAGGATGTAGGGTGAGGCTGGGGGTAATTGGGTGGGGGGCGCAGCGGTGGCAGAGTGGGATCAGGCCCTCCCTGCACGTGTGTTTGTGGCTCTGCCCACCGGCATATTGCCCCCTGTGTCCGCGTCCCGGCTGCTGCGAGAGCCACTGCCCCTGTCGTGGCCCTGGGGCTGACCGCGACCCCCTCTGCCCTCCCTCCCCGTCCCCACGCAGGTGCTCTGGGCTGCACCGCCCGCAGACCGAGGCTGAAGTGCTGGAGCAGAGCGCGCAGACGCTGCGCGCCCACCTGGGGGCACTGCTGAGCGCGCTCTGCCGCTCGGTTCGCGCGTGCCCAGCCGTGGTGCGCGCCACCTTCCGCCAGCTCTTCCGGCGCGTGCGCGAGCGCTTCCCTGGCACCCAGCACGAGGTGCGCCCTCCACCTGCAGGGCTGGGCCGGGCCGGGCTGGACTCGGCTGGGGCGGGGGGCGAAGAGATGTAGAGAACCAGGGAGCGCTGGGGAAGGGCGGGGAGGCGGTATCCCGGGGAGGGTCAGGGACGGAGCCTAAGGGCGGGGCTGTCCGGCACGCCCAGGCCTGGGGGACCCCAGCCCGCGCTCTCCCGCACCCCTCCAGAATGTGCCGTTCATCGCCGTCACCAGCTTCCTGTGCCTGCGCTTCTTCTCTCCCGCCATCATGTCGCCCAAGCTCTTCCACCTGCGGGAGCGCCACGCGGACGCCCGCACCAGCCGCACCCTGCTCCTGCTGGCCAAGGTGCGGGCCTTGCGACCACGGGCAGGATGCGCAGCTGGGTGTTCCCCCGGGGCCCTGGCCCGGGCTGCTGTGTGTTCCCTACCGGCTCCGGCGAGGCCACTGGCACGCCCACGTGGGCATTGCACTTCACAGTTTGCAAAGCCTTCCTGTGGCCACCTTGTCCGAGCCCCGTCTCATGGATAAGGGGACAGTCCTTCGAGGGGTCAGAGGTTGTCAAGGCCACCCAGCCTGTCGGTGATGAATCAGGGGACCTTCCAACCTGGGTCTACTTACTGTCTGCCCGGCACCGGGGTGGGGTACCCAGTGAGTGTAGCAGCGTCTATTACACCGGCGTCTATTAAACCTGCAAGTGGTCTCAGTCATCATAAGGCATCAAACTCTATGATCCACTCCTCCCTCATCCCTCGTGGAGCTGGAGACGGGGGCCCCATGGGCATGGCCTCTGTCGCTTCTGCCTCATCTCTGCAGCTGAGTAGCAAAGACTTGGGAAGTGGGAGGGGTGCAGTGGCTACGCCCCTGACCCAGCAGAGCCTGGCCCTTCCTGCTGTCACCTCCAGGCAGTCCAGAATGTGGGCAACATGGACACGCCGGCTTCCAGGGCCAAGGAGGCTTGGATGGAGCCGCTGCAGCCCACTGTGCGCCAGGGCGTGGCACAGCTGAAGGACTTCATCACCAAGCTCGTGGACATCGAGGAAAAGGATGGTGAGCGCCTCCCTGTACAGACCCGCCCACAGCCTACTGCTGACGTTTGCTCCGCCCTTGAACCCCACGGCCCCACCCACTGCTGTTTGTGGCCCCTCTCGTGACCCCACCCACCGCCTATTGTTAACGTTTGCCAGGCTCCCAGGCCATAGACCCACCTATCACTGTTTGCCCTTCCTGTGGCCCCGCCCACTACCTGGTGTTGACGTTTGCCCCGCCCCTAAACCCGTGGCCTCACCTACCATCATCTGTGCCTGTTGACAATTGCTCCACCCTTGAGCTCCATAGCCCCGCCCACCACCTGCTGTTGACTTGTGTCAACAGCCCAAGTCAACCCCGAAGCCCACGGCCCCGCCTACCTCTGTCCACCTGTCACCCAGCTCACTACATGCTGTTGATTTTTGCCTCGCCCTTGAGCCCCATGGCCCCGCCCACTGCCTGCTGTTCACATTTGCTCCGGCCCCTGGTCCCGCTCTCATTTAATGGGCTCTCAGTTCCCCTCCCTCACTGGCCTGGCAGAGCTGGACCTGCAGCGGACGCTGAGTTTACAGGCGCCACCTGTGAAGGAGGGGCCGCTCTTCATCCACAGGACCAAGGGAAAGGGCCCCCTCATGTCCTCCTCCTTCAAGAAGCTCTACTTCTCCCTCACCACCGAGGCCCTCAGCTTCGCCAAGACGCCCAGCTCCAAGGTGGGTAAGGAGGGAGGCCAGCAAGTGGGACTCTGAGAAGTTATGGCACCCTGGAGGCACCTGTCCTCTTCCTTGGAGCCCACCTAAGGTCCCCGAGGGTCAGAGAAGAAAGCCAGGTGTGTGGCATCTATACTGCTTGTCAGAACCTAGGAGGGCCAGGCATGGGTGGCTCACGCCTGTAATCCCAGTATTTTAGGAGGCTAAAGTGGGTGGATCACTCGAGGTCGGGAGTTCGAGACCAGCCTGGCCAACATGGTGAAACCCTGACTCTACTAAAAATACAAAAGTTAACTAGGCGTGGTGATGGGTGCCTGTAGTCCCAGCTACTCGGGAGGCTGAGGCACAGGAATCGCTTGAACCTGGGAGGCAGAGGTTGCAGTGAGCCGAGATCACGCCACTGCATTCCAGTCTGGGCAACACAGCAAAACTCTGTCTCAAAAAAAAAAAAAAAAAAAGATGATCCGACCTTACCAGGTTGTTGAAGGTTAGATGAGATGATCTCCCTAAGGAGATCTAGGTCCTGGCAGGTAGTACTATTTAGGCAAATGGTATTATTAAAGATAGTGCATCCCCTGGGCTACTAGGTGAGGAGGAGGCTAGGGCAACCAGGGGAGGCTTCCTGGAAGAGGCAGAAATATAGAAGCATGGAATCTTCGTATGGAAAGGGATCCCAAAAATCATACTTTCTCCATGGACCTGGTGACCCCTTGATGTACACCTGCCCCCAGTCATGCAGGGTATGGGGATGGTCTGCCAGGAGTACCCAGCCTAGCCCTGAGTGTAGGGCTGATGGCCCCACAGGGTCGTGGGGTGAGCCTTATGCTGTGCTGAGGTGCAGGATCCAAGAAATAAAGAGACAGGACACAGAAGTACAAGGAAAACGCAGCTGGGCTCAGGGGGCCACGCCACCTATGAGCGGAGTCAGGCGAGGCCCCGAATGTCCAGAAGCGTGAGTATTTATTGGGTATAGGTTAGGGGGCAGGGCAGTGAGTGAAAACATCTTTAAGGATAGTGATAGGGCCATGAGTAATAAAACAAGGGGTCCACCCCCATTAGGTCACCTAGGCCAGGAGGTGGACAGTGCGCAGCAAGACCCGTTCCCATGAAGGCAAGGGCCGTGTGCAGTAAGGGGTCCACCCCCATTAGGTCACCGAGGCTTGAAGGTGGGCCGTGCGCAGTGAAGAGGGTGCAGTGTACAATACATCTATCTATGGGCAAACTACTTCTGAGAAGATTTATGGGGGGATGCCTTAAGTCACATAGCAGTGACAGAGCTGTCAGGGTTACCGCCACCTTCTGGCAGCTTCCAATGAGTTCTATGGGAAGATGCTTTTCGTGCAGCACAGCAGCAAGAGCTGATAAAGTTCACAGTCACCAAGGTGGATTGCCAGGCTGAGGGCAGCCTTCCACAAGAACTGGAGCAGGGTCCTACAGCTCCTTTATCAGGAGGAGGGGCTCTCGCCCCAAGCCTGCCATACAGCGGGTATCTTTACGATATTGAACGCTGCCGCCTGGGCCATGGATTCTTGTCCTGGTATGACTGTTTTTCCCTTAAATCATGCTCTGCACTGTGTCTGCTCTAGACATTCCTCCGATTATAAGCTGCTTATTCCTTAATTCATGCTCTGTACTGTGTCCACTCTAGGCATTCCTCCGATTATGAACTCAGATATAATTATAGGCTTATATGTAGGGAAATATTCTTTAGGCACTCATACTATCAACTATTATATGATTATATATAGAGGATATATAAAGGGATTCTTCAAGCCCTAATTCTATAAACTAATATGTGATTATGTAAAGGATTATATAAGAGGAAATAGCTGAGCAGTAACACTATAAAGTGAGATATTCCTCAAGCCCTAACTGTGCCAGGTTCTGCTTAGCTCTCATTCCTCGGTGCCTATATGGGGGTTACCCACACCTGAGCAGGCAAGAGTGGGCTGGGGTAGGTGAAGGAGCTCATCACCCATTCTGTTCTCAAAGAGTCAGCTCAGGGCTCCCACCAGATGAGGGGTCCACCCCTTCCTACCAAAGACCCCGTGGATGATAATTATTATTATTTTGAGACAGGGTCTTGCTCTCTCACCCAGGCTCTAGTGCAGTGGTATGATCGTAGCTGACTGCAGCCTCGAACTCCTGGGCTCAAGCAATCTTCCTGCCTCAGCCTCCCAAGTAGCTGGGACTACAGGCATGTGCCACCAAGCCAGGCTAATTTTCTTTGCAAAAGAGTCTTGTTATACTGCCCAGGCTGGTCTCAAACTCCTGGCCTCAAGCAATCCTCCCACCCCAGCCTCCCAAAGCACTCGGATGATTACCATACACCCGCTAGGGTTGAGAGATTTGGCTACGTAGGCATCATTTAATGCTGGTCCTCATTTTTGTCTGCTGTCAACCTTTGACAGCAGATGGCCTGTCATTCTGAGACAGTTGGGGCCGCTGTTGTGATTTCTACCCTGAGCAGGGCTTCCTCTTGTTTGGCCTCTGCCCCGAGCAGGGAAGACCACGTCGTTTCTGAGGACTCAGCCACAGTGGAAAGCACTCAGGTTTGAGACCAGCCTGGACAGCATACAGAGACCCCATTGCTACAAAAAAATTTAACAGGCCGGGCGCGGTGGCTCACGCCTGTAATCCCAGCACTTTGGGAGGCCAAGGCGGGTGGATCACGAGGTCAAGAGATCGAGACCATCCTGGTCAACATGGTGAAACCCCGTCTCTACTAAAAATACAAAAATTAGCTGGGCATGGTGGTGCAGGCCTGTAGTCCCAGCTACTCGGGAGGCTGAGGCAGGAGAATTGCTTGAACCCAGGAGGCGGAGGTTGCGGTGAGCCGAGATCGCGCCATTGCACTCCAGCCTGGGTAATAAGAGCGAAACTCTGTCTCAAAAAAAAAAAAAAAAAAAAAAAAAAATTGAACAAATTTGCCGAGCATGGCATCCACCTGCAGTCTCAGCTACTCAGGAGGCTGAGGCAGGAAGACTGCTTGCGCCCAGGAGTTTGAAGCTGCAGTGAGCTATGACTGCACCACTGCCCTCTAGCCTGGGTGACAGAGTGAGACCCTGTCTCTCTTTAAAAAAAAAAAAAAGAAGCCAGGTGCAGTGGCACGTGCCTGTAGTCCCAGTTACTCGGGAGGCTGAGGTGGGAGGATCGCCTGAGTCCAGGAGTTCTGGGCTGTAGCGCGCTGTGCCGATCGGGTGTCTGCACTAAGTTCCGCATCAATATGGTGACCTCCCAGGAGCAGGGGACCACCAGGTTGCCTAAGGAGGAGTGAACCAACCCAGGTCGGAAACGGAACAGGTCAAAACTCCCATGCTGATCAGTAGTGGGATCGCGCCTGTGAATAGTCACTGCACTCCAGCCTGGGCAACATAGTGAGACCCCGTCTCTTTAAAAAAAAGAAAGAAAGAAAGAAAAGGAGCGAGTAATGAGGCTGGGAGTGTAGATTCAGCATTAGCCGGTTGGGGGCCTTTTCAGGACATGTGTATTTTAGATTCTGAGCTTCCCAGCAAATTTGATAATGGCAGGAGGAAGGTAAGAAAGGAGGGGACAGGGGATGGGATATGACTGTTAGAGCCTGGGACTACAAAAACAAGTTGGAAAATTAATAAATGCAAAGTCACACAGTGCTGGCCGCGGCTGGCATGACTTTGTAGCCCTGGGAATACTGGCTCTTTAAACACTACCCCAAAGCTCACACCTCCCAGGCCTGCTGGGAGCACCCCTCTGAGAGGCCAGATCCTCCCCTCCCAGTTGCTGGGCACTTGGTCGCCCTCAGTCTGTGCTCTGCCCTGGCTGAGGTCACTCTTGGTCTCCCACGCTTACCCCTGGTGCTGCAGAAGGGGAGACTGAGGCCCAGAGATGGGAATTGGAATGGCCCTGGCTAGGTCCCTGACCCTCGTCCTCCCTCCCTGCCCCAGAAAAGCGCCCTCATCAAGCTAGCCAACGTCCGTGCAGCAGAAAAGGTGGAGGAAAAGAGCTTCGGCAGCTCGCACGTCATGCAGGTCATCTACACAGACGACGCCGGCAGGTCCCAGACTGCCTACCTGCAGTGCAAGGTGCGGGGAGGGGAGCGGGTGCTGTGGGTGGGGCCTAGGCACTATGGGAGTGGCCTGAGTGCTGTGGGAGCGACATGAGCCCTGTGGGAGTGGCCTGGGTGCTGTGGGAGAGGCATGAGCCCTGTGGGAGTGGCCTGGGTGCTGTGGGAGTGGCCTGGGCGCTGTGGGAGTGGCCTGGGCGCTGTGGGAGTGGCCTGGGTGCTGTGGGAGTGGCCTGGGTGCTGTGGGAGTGGCCTGGGTGCTGTGGGAGTGGCGTGAGCCCTGTGGGAGTGGCCTGGGTGCTGTGGGAGTGGCGTGAGCCCTGTGGGAGTCGCCTAGATGCTGTGGGAGTGGTCTGGGTGCTGTGGGAATGGTCTGGGTGCTGTGGGAGAGCCCTGGGCACTGTAGGAGTGGCCTGGGCTCTGTGGGAGAGGCCTGGGTGCTGGGGGAGTGGCCTGGGTGCTGGGGGAGTGGCCCGGGCACTGTGGGAGTGGCCTCAGCACTGTGGGTGTAGCCTTGGCACTGTGGGAGTGGCCAGAGTGGACTGTGTGAGAAGGGAGCTGAGCCTCTCGCTCCCACCAGCTACATCAGGCACAGCAGGGTATGTCTGATCTGGGAGGTGTGGGGGCCAGGTGTGTGTGTGTTGTCTGGGGGTCTGAGCCCACAGGAGGCCATGGCCCATGTCTTTCCCTGGGCATCCGTGTGTAGGTCTGTGTGTGGGCCAGTACACGGACAGGTGCATCCCTGTGATCTGAAATTTGCACGTTGCACCCGTTTGTTGGAAACTATTTCCAGATATCTGAGATGGGGGCCAGGCATGCTGGTTCATGCCGGTAATCCCAGAGCTCTAGCCAGAGCAGCAGAGCAAGACCCTGTCTCTAAAAAAGAGTTTGTGCTGTCACCTGGATCAACGCCCAGTAATCAAACATCATGCTCCGTGTGGCTCTGGGTGCATGCTCAAATAACTTTCCCATCTATTCCTTCCTTCATTCATTCATTAATTCATTTAAAAACCACTTACTGAGCACCTCCTAGGTTCCAGGCATGATTTGAGGTGAGGGGGTGCAGTGGCAGACAAGAGAGTCCCGCCCTCGTGGAGCTGATATGGGGAGATGATGGGCCAATAAATACAGGTTTCAAATGTCGGGCCAGGCACGGTGGCTCACACCTGTAGTCCCAGCACTTTGGGAGGCTGAGGTGGGAGGATTGCTGGAGGCCAGGAGTTTGAGACTAGCCTGGCCAATGTAACAAGACCCCATTTCTACAGAAAATAAAAAATTAGCCAGGCATGATGGCATGCACCTGTGATCCCAGCTACTTAGGAGGCTGAGGCAGGAGGATTGCCTGAGCTCAGGAGTTGGAGGTTGCAGTGAGTAGGAGGCTGCAGTGAGCTATGATCACATATGATCACACCACTGCACTCCAGCCTGGGTGACAAAGTGAGACCCTGTCTTTTAAAAAACAAAGTCAAATAGGCCGGGCGTGATGACTCACGCCTGTAATCCAAGCACTTTGGAGGCCAAGGTGGGTGGATCTTCTGAGGTCGGGAGTTCAAGACCAGCCTGACCAACATGGTGAAACCCCGTCTTTAAAAAAAAAAAAAAGAAAAGAAAAAAGGTCAAATAGTGATAGTGACTTGAAGGGAACCAGAAGGGACTAAGGGATCAAGGGAGGGAACTGAGTGGGGTGTAGCAGGATGCGGTCTGCCCTATAAAGGGTAGTCAGAGGCCTGGTGCAGTGGCTCAGGCCTATAATCCCAGCACTTTGGGAGGCCAAGGCAGGTGGATCATGAGGTCAGGAGATTGAGACCATCCTGGCTCTACTAAAAATACAAAAAATTAGCCAGGTGTGTTGGAGGCGCCGGTAGCCCCAGCTACTCAGGAGGCTAAGGCAGGACAATCACTTGAACCTGGGAGATGGAGGTTGCAATGAGCTGAGATCATGCCACTGCACTCTAGCCTGGGTGACAGAGAGTCTGTCTCAAAAAAAAATAATAACGTGGTCAGGGAGGACCTCTGATGGGTGGCATTCGAGCAGGGACCTTGTAGGAGGGTGACTCAGATGCGTATCTAGGGCAGGAACGCATGGAATGAGTAGGAAGCCTGCAGCTGGAGGGGGCTGGTTTCTTCTGGGCATGACTGTCCTGAGCTGGTGGGGAGGAAGTCACAGACCTGTCCCTCCGTGCCCTTCCCTCTAGGGCTTCCCTTTTGTGTCAGGGTCCAGAGCCACAGGGAAAAGTAATGATATCAGGGCCACCAAATATAGTTGGCGGGTTCTGGAATGCCTAGGAGCACGGCCAAGGGGCCAGCGGCAGCTGAAATCCAGCCCACACCGGCCTGCTGTCTTCCGTGGGGACAAGTGCAGCTGCTGCCACCAAAGAGACAAGACAGGGGGGAGAGGCGAGGATGGGGTCTTGCTGTGTTGCCCAGGCCGGTCTTGAATTCCTGGGCTCAAGCAATCCTCCTGCCTCGGCCTCCCAAAGTGCTAGGATTATAGGAGTGATCCACTGCACCTGCTTTCCAGGCCATGTGCCCAGGTGTGGGCTACATTCCCCTGGAGGAAGGGCAGCCTCTCCTAATTCACTCAAAGCTGCTGTGTTGGGGTGGTGGGGAACATGGCGTCTGATGTGGTTTAGGAGCTGCGGGTTAGGGGGGCTTCCTGGAGGAGGTGACCTCTGACTAGGCTTCCCCCTCCACGTCCCCTGCAGTGTGTGAATGAGCTGAACCAGTGGCTGTCTGCACTGCGGAAGGTGAGCATCAACAACACCGGCCTGCTGGGCTCCTACCACCCTGGCGTCTTCCGTGGGGACAAGTGGAGCTGCTGTCACCAAAGAGAGAAGACAGGTGGGAGAGGAGGCCTGGGCCCTGGGGTCCGCATCCTCCCACGGCGGGCTCCGGCCTCCAGCTGAGCGACCGGGCCCTGAGCCTGCTGTGCGCCTGCAGGGACCTCACCCAAGGAACGCCGGCCCCTCCAGGCTCTCCGGGCAGAAAGGGGGTGGTTTGGGAAATGCCACGTGATGTGTGCGACGCATATGAGCAAATTCGCTGAAGACTCTGAGGAGGCCTGAAAACATGTTAGAGTCCCATTTCTGTTTTCTTCTTTTTTTTTTTTTTTTTTGACAGAGTCTCAATCTTAAGAATCCCGTTTCTTTTTTTTTCTGCTGCTGCTTTTTTTTTTTTTAAAGACAGACTCTCACTCTGTTGCCAAGGCTGGAGTGCAATGGCCCAATCTCAGCTCACTGAACCCTCCACCTCCCAGGGTCAAGCAATTCTCCTGCCTCAACCTCCCCAGTAGCTGAAATTACAGGCACTCACCACCATGCCTAGCTAATTTTTTTGTATTTTTAGTGGAGATGGGGTTTCAGTGTTGGTCAAGCTGCTCTTTTTGTTTTCGTTTTTGATACAGTCTCACTCTGTCACCCAGGCTGGAGTGCAGTGGCGCAATCTCAGCTCACTGCAACCTCCACCTCCTGATTCAAGTGATTCTCCTGCGTCAGCCTCCCAAGTAGCTGGGACTACAGGCACACGCCACTGCACCCAGCTAATTTTTGTATTTTTAGTAGAGACAGGGTTTCACTATGTTGGCCAGACTGGTCTCAAACTCCTGACCTTGTGATCTGCCCACCTCAGCCTCCCAAAGTGCTGGGATTCCAGGTATGAGCCACTGCGCCTGGCCTCTTGGTGACTCCTTCTAAGGGCGTTGCTGGCTGGCTGATATGATCTGCGGCCTCTGGCTGTAACCATCATAGCGATACCCTCATTATTGGGGAAGTGGGGCCCACCGTGGCCCAGGAGACAGGGCCTGTTATTCCATTGCCCTGGAGAAGCTGAGGCTTAGGGAAGACAGATGACTGTAAAACCAGCAGGCTGCAGAAGCAGCTTATTCTAAGGCTTGAGCCCGCTACGGCCCACCTCACCATGATGTTAACATTTCAGCCTGTTCCCTTCCAGGCAGGCTGCCTTCCAGAAAGCTGCCTGGCTCCCCGAGTCACATCCCGATGACGTCCATGCTGTGCAGTCACACATTCCATGGTGCAGGGGCTGACCTCGAGATGAGCTGCTGCCCCAGAAGGGTGGGGAACCAAGGCGGGGCCTGGATCACACTGACCAGGCTGTGTTCGCAGCCCAGCCCTCACCAGGGACCCCGAGTGCATCTCTTCTCCCCTCCAGAACTCCGTTTCCCCATCTGTGCAGCCAGGAAGTTGGACATGGTAGTCAAGTGTCTGCTGGTAACTTTGCCCTCTCTGTGCCCCCAGGTCGGGGCTGCGATAAGACCCGGTCACGGGTGACCCTGCAGGAGTGGAATGACCCTCTTGACCATGACCTTGAGGCCCAGCTCATCTACCGGCACCTGCTGAGCGTGGAGGCCATGCTGTGGTGAGTCCCATCCAGGAGAGCGAGCCTGTGTAGCCCAGGAAACGTGCCAGGCTGGGGGCTAGAGTTGGGATTCAGGCTTGGAGCTGCTCCGTGGTGGCTGGTCACCTCTATTCTAACTGGCCATGTCTGGGGAGGGCACCAGCAATACCTACCTCTCTGCAGCATGAGGCCAGCCCAGGTTAGGATATAGGCCCCAAGGGTCTGGGCCATGCCTGCATGGTGCTGTGGGCTGAACCCACCTTGTGACCTGCCCAGCCGTCCCACTGGGCCCTTGGAGCACAGGCTGTGTCCTCGGCCACTCCCTGAGTTCCTTGGCCATCTCGCTTCATCCAGTGGTTCTCAGCCCTGGCACAAGCTTAGAAAAAACAGGATGCTTTTAATGACCAGCTTTAAAAACAGGATGCTGAGGCCCCGTCACTCAGGGTCTCTGGAGATGCAGCAGTGCTGGGATACTTCAGGATGACCCAGTGCCAGCTGGACCAGGAGCTCTTCCATCTCTCACACCCCTAAACCCTGCGAGGAGGAAGGATGCGGCCCTCCCCTTTCCTTATCGGCTCTTCCATGGTTTATCTCTGCCCTCAAAACCTACAAAGGCTGGGTGCGGTGGCTCGTGCTGTCATCCCAGCACTTTGGGAGGCGGAGGCAGGCGGATCGCTTGAGGTCAGGAGTTTGAAAGCAGCCTGGCCAACATGGCGAAACCCCTTCTCTACTAAAAATACAAAAATTAACTGGGCGTAGTGGAGGGCACCTGTAATCCCAGCTACTTGGGAGGCTGAGGCAGGAGAATTGCTTGAACCCAGGAAATGGAAGTTTCAGTGAGCCAAGATCACGCCACTGCACTCCAGCCTGGGCCACAGAGCAAGACTCCATCACAAAAAAAAAAAAAAAAAAAAAATCCAAAGGAGACACGAAGGGAGAAGGTGGCAGGCGGCCAGGGGCCGAGGCTGGGCCTGTGTTTCCTCTTCATAGACAGAGTCAGCCCTGCCATCACTCCCAGAGCCACCTGTAGCCCAGGAGGCCCACGCTGGGCCACCCAGCCTTCCTACAAGGGCACCAGAAGCCTGGCAGGGCGGGTGGAGGCCGAGGGTCCTCACTCTGGCCGCCTCCGCAGGGAGAAGCACCGGGAGCTGAGCGGGGGTGCAGAGGCCGGCACTGTGCCTGCAAGCCCTGGCGAAGGTAGGTCCTGCGCACCTGGGACTGGCTCCCGGGTCTGAGCCCCCTCCAGGAATGTATGGGTGGGGTCTTTGGACCCACTCGCAGGGCCCTCACAGCCGCCTCTGTCCACAGCCCCCAAGGACTCACTGGCCCAGCTGCTCCGGGTGCTCCAGGACCTCCGGGAGGCCCATAGCTCCAGCCCGGCCAGCTCCCCAACCTCGGAGCCCAACTGCCTCCTGGAGCTGCAGACGTGAGGCCCACCCTGCGCTCCCCTTGCCGAGTCCCCTGCCAAGCGCTTAAAGCCCCCCCAGGATGCTCTGCACCCCTCACCCTGGTCTTCCTCATTGGGGTGCAGGGCCCAGGTCTCTTCCAGGCAGGGGAGGGGGGAGAGTCAGGGATAAGGGGATCCCCAGAAGTGCAAAGCTGAGCAGGACTGGCCTGAAGTGCCCCGGCTCCCTACGGCCGCTGCAGCCATTGCTGCCTCTCCAAGGACCCTCCTCTCCTGCCTAGGACAAGACCCAGCCAGAACCACTGCTAGGATGGGCCACAGCCAGGGGTCTGGGCTCCAGGGACCTAGAGAATGGGAGGGAACATGAGGCCCAGGAGACCCGGCCGCCACCCCACCAGCTCCCTGTGGGTGGCACAGGGCTATGCTGTTGCCAACAGTAAACCTGCTGTTCCTGCCCAGGCTCTGGGCTCTTGTGATGGGGATCTCGGGAGAAAGTGGGCCCGGGGGGACCCCGGAGGCTGTCGGGTGTGCCGAGGATGGGGCTGATAGCATGGGCTCTGGGCATCCCTGTTCTCCCCTTTTCCTTCTCCCCACTCATCTGGGGTCGGGGGCTCCTTTCCCTTCCCAGTCACTGTCCCCTCTTCCATGTCCCACAGACCACAGAGCCCCGTGTGTCCATCCAGCTGTTCTCTCCTCAAAGCAGCCCCCAAAAGTCCTTTCTCTAGGGTGTCCCTGAGGACAGCAGAGAGGCGGGGCTCCAACACCCCTTTCCTCTTCACACAGCCCTTACCCCATGCCCTCTAGGGTTTGGCTGGCAATATTGGCCATATGGGGGCTCCCATCCCCCCACCATGTGTCACATGGGCTGCCAGGCTCAGCTCCCAGCTGCATCCACAGTGACCTGGATCAGGGTGGGGAGAAGGCCTGGACCCCCCTTCACCAAAAGGCCTTCAGCCCCTGCCTTGCCACGCGGTCACTTCCTTCCCCCTTTTATCCCAGATCCCAAAGGTCCACCCTGGCCCCAGTCCCTTCTGGCCCCATGGGGCTTCTCTGATGCCTTAAGCATAGAGGCCCCAGGCTGGTCCGACGGTCAGCAAAGCTTGACTCCGGGCCGGTCCTCACTCTTGGGAGTTTAGACCCCCTGGTGTCCTGGGATCTGGCCTGCCTTTCTTTGGTCGGTCCTTGTGGTTCCCCACCAACTCCCCCTCCCATAGGGCTGCCCACCAAGCCCTGCCCCTAGCCCAAGAGGAGCCCCCCACTGCCTACGGGGCAGTGATGCCTGGCCACTGGCTCACACTGCTGACTTGGTCCTGGCGTGGCGGAAGCAGCAGGTGACAGGAGCAGGGCCCTGTCCCTCTTTTCCCTGCCCTGTGGTCCCAAAGCCACACGTGTGCCTGCTCTTGGGGCTAACCTACTGCAGGCCGCCCCGGGGCAGGGTGGGCAGGGCGTTTGTGCCTCATGAGGACACAGAAGTCCCTGAGGCCCCCAGACCTGGCTCAGCCAACCTCCTTCCTCCCCCGGCTGCCCCCAACTCAAAAGCCTCCTTCCTCCCTGTGCCCACCAGCTCCAGGCTCCTCGCAACAGCAGCTCATGGACACAGGGCGCCCCCAGGTGGTTCCAGCCCTCCAGGTGGGCGCTGTTCTCACATCTGCCTGCATCCATCCATTCCTAACCTTTATCCTGTTTTCTCTTTTTTTTTAAGCTACCAGGAAGGAAAGGGAAGACCAGATCATGAAACTGGGACCCCTAGAGGGAGGAGTGGGCTTGGAATAGGCATCCACCTCAGAGCTCAAATGGGTTTGTTAAAATCACATTCAATTTTCAGAGGAAGGGGAACTTTATCAGTTTTGTTGTTGTCGAGACAAAGTCTCGCTCTGTCGCCCAGGCTGGAGTGCAGTGGTGCAATCTCGGCTCACCGCAGCCTCCGCCTTCCAGGTTCAAGCGATTCTCCTGCCTCAGCCTCCGGAGTAGCTGGGATTACAGATACCCACCACCACGCCCAGTTAATTCTTGTATTTTTAGTACAGATAGGGTTTCTCCACACTGGCCAGGCTGGTTTCCAACTCCTGACCTCTGGTGATCTGCCTGCCTCAGCCTCCCAAAGTGCTGGGATTACAGGCATGAACCACCGAAACTGGCCAGAACTTTATAGATTAAAAGAGATTTGAAGCTGGGTGTGACAGTGTACACCTGTGGTCCCAGCTACTCCGGAGGCCTAAGGCGGAAGGATCACCTTAAGCCCGGGAGTTTACGGCCAGCCTGGGCAACATAGCAAAACGTAGTCCCTAAAATTAAAAAAAAAAAAAAAAAAAGGGGGGGGGGAATAAAGGAGACTTGAGATTTTTGAACTAAATAGAGGTGATGAAATAGAGGTGATGATTACACATTGTGAATGTAATTAACACCACTGAGTTAAACACTTCAAAAGTGTTCAAATGGCACATTTTATGTTACACCTATTTTACAATAAAAAGCCTAAAGGAGAAACTTCAGATACTTAGGTGACTGACAGCAGCCAATTGCAACAAAATAAGATGTTAAGAAATCACTGTTTTATGAGACTGTTGGAAATTTGAACACTGACTGACTATAGGATGATTGGAATTATTAATTTTGTAAAGGTGTGATAAGACGTTGCACTTGGCTGGGCACAGTGGAAACTGCCTAATCCCAGCTACTTGGGAGGCTGAGGTGGGAGAATCACTTGAGCTCAGGAGTTCGAGACCAGCCTGGGCAACATGGTGAAACCCCCGTCTCTACAAAAAATACAAAAAAAAAAAAAGATATTGCACTTGTGTTGTAAGAGTCCTTGCCGGCACGGTGGCTCACACCTGTAATCCCAGCACTTTGTGAGGCCGAGGCAGGTGGATCACCTGAGGTTGGGAGTTCGAGACCAGCCTGGCCAACATGTCGAAACCCCGTCTCTACTGAAAATACAAAAACTAGCTGGGTGTGGTGGTGGGAGCCTGTCATCCCAGCCACTCCAGAGGCTGAGGTGGGAGAATCGCTTGAACCCAGGAGGCAGAAGTTGCAGTGAGTGGAGATCTCACCATTGCACTGCAGCCTGGCCGACGAGCAAAACTACGTCTCAAAAAAAAAAAAGTCCTTATCCTTCAGAGCTACATAGTGGAATATTTATGGAATATTTAGGATAAATGATATGGACATTTGGGATTTGTTGCAAAATAACCCAGAGGTAGAGGTCAGGAGTGGAGGTAGAGATGAGACTAGCCACGAGCCGATCATTATGGAAGAGAGATTCGGAGTGTGTGAGGCTCATCCTGCATAGTCTGTCTAGCTTTGTGTATCTTTGAATTTTTCAAGAATAAAAAAGCTTAAAAAGTACACGTGTCCCAGTCCTACCAGAGACTTACCCCCTGCCACCCTCCAGCCAGGGGGAGCCAAGGTTGCATTTTCACATGCATCTCACGCTTCTCTGCACTCTCAACTTGGAGAGCCCCAAACAGGGAAACCCCAACCCAAGCCCTGCTGGCTTCTGCCAACCCCCTAAGCAGAAGTGTGGGTCCCTCTGATCTCTACCTCACCACTCTCATCCTGATCTCACTGTACGAAGCAAACCTCCGGTGTAATTAACAAGACTGAGGGCACCCGTAATCCCAGCACTTTGGGAGGCTGAGTCGGGCAAATCACCTGAGTTCAGGAGTTTGAGACCAGCCTAGCAAATCATGGCCAACATGGTGAAAACCAGTCTCTACTAAAAACACAGAAATTAGTCAGGCACAGTGGTGCACACCTGTAATCCGTACTACTCAGGAGAATCGGATTGAACCTGGGAGGCAGAGGATACAGTGAGCTGAGATCGCGCCACTGCACTCCAGCCTGGGCAACAGAGTGAGACTCCATCTCAAAAGAAAAAAGACAAAACGAAAAAACAAGACAGAGGAGGGGCAGAATGTTTCAGAACATTTTTTTTTTCTTTTCTTTTCTTTTTTTGAGACAGTCTCACTGTGTTACCCAGGCTGGGGTGGGGTGTAGTGATCATAGCTCACTGCAGCCTCCAACTCCTGGGTTCAACTGATCCTCCAGCCTCAGCCTTCTGAGTAGCTGGGACTATAGGTGTGCACCATCATACCACGTTGTCCAGGTTGGTCTTGAACTCCTGGGCTCAAGCCATCCTCCCACTTCAGCCTCCCAAAGTGCTGGGATTACAGGATCACCTCACCCAGCCACCAGCACATTCTTGAAGCTCATCCAAGCAAACTCAGCCTCCTTCTTTGTTCTTGGCCTAGGACAGCCCCCAAAGTCCCAGGGCTCAGACATGACCCCTGACCTAGCTGCCCAGCAGGGCTCTGGGGAAGGGCCAGTGGGACAGGCTATGGATCTTGGCTCTTCCAGGGACCGTACTGAAAGGCAAACTGGGGCCGGGCGTGGTGGCTCATGCCTGTAATCCCAGCACTTTGAGAGGCCAAGACGGGTGAATTAATTACCTGAGGTTAGGAGTTCAAGACCAGCCTGGCCAACATGGTGAAACCCCGTCTCTACGGAAAATACAAAAAGTAGCTGGGCATGTTGGCAGGTGACTGTAATCCCAGCTACTCAGGAGGCTGAGGCAGGAGAATGGCGTGAACCCAGGAAGCGGAGGTTGCAGTGCACCACTTAACAGCTTCTAACCTATTCAAGCCCATTTCACAGAGGAGCGGGGAGACTGGTTCGGAGGTTGCCCGAGGCAGGAAGAGCACGGGTGAGTGCTACTGGGGAAATCTGCACTGTGCAAGGGCTGCAGAAGGCAGGGCCTGCCTTGGAGATAGTTTTACAACAAACAGCTGTGTTTGAAGAAAATGGCCTGGGCATGGTGGCAGGTGCCTGTAATCCCAGCTATTTGGGAGGCTGAGGCAGAAGAATCACTTGAACCCAGGAGGGGGAGGTTGCCGTGAGCCAAGATTATGCCATTGCACTCCAGCCTGGGCGACAGAGAGAGACCCTGTCTAAAAAAAAAAAAAAAAAAGCAAAGGGGAAATGAAGATGCAAGGGGCTGCCCTCTCCCTCTTCCCTGTGGCTTCTGGGGCCATATCAACCTTCTCTCCTGGCGATGGCCTTGGTAGATACCATATCCCCCATAAGCAGCCCACCAGCTCCACCCCTTAGAGGTTCATACCCTCCTATGCTACGCTGTCCTACTTGCCTTCTAAACCTTTTTTCAGGACTGGGTCCTTCCCCTCCCTTCCTGGCCCAAGGCCTGGGTCCAGGGGCAGCTGAGCCTAATGCAGCCCCTATCCCCACCCCAAATCACCAGCACCTGGTCCTCTGGGTACTTCCTTAGGGGTTTACAAAAATCCTCATGCCTGTTGGATCTTCTTGGGTTTCAAGGACCTACTGTCCAGGAAGTATGGACCCAGAGTCTACTAAGCATTTTTTTTTTTTTTTTTTTTTTTTTGAGATAGAGTCTAGCTCTGTCACCCAGGCTGGAGTGCGGTGGCATGATCTCAGCTCACTGCAACCTCCGCCTCCCGGGTTCAAGCGATTCTCTTGCCTCAGCCTCCCAAGTAGCTGGGATTACAGGTGCATGCCACCAAGCCCAGCTAATTTTTGTATTTTTAGCAGAGACAGATTTTCACCATGTTGGCCAGCATAGTCTTCATTTCTTGACCTCGTGATCTGCCTGCCTCAGCCTCCCAAAGTGCTGGGATTACACACGTGAGCCAACATGCCCGGCAGGTCTCCTGAGCCTTGATTCAGGGAGAGAAAGGGAAACGGAGGCGTGGACTGGCTGCATGTGTAACCCTGGATGTTGAGTGCACACACAGCCATGCTCCTGCCGTGTCCACTTGTCCTCCCCAGAGCCTGACCACTGCAGCTGGAGGGGAAGTTAACATGACTGCATGCTGGGCACTGCCCCCTGGTTCTCCTCTCAGGCCCTGAGCAGAGCTGCCCATAACCCAGGATGCCACATTGTTTCTGGAGGCCACCTGGAAAAGCAAGAGGAACAGAGGAGATTATACCTTCCATCTGCCCCACAAGTCTATACCACCACCCCACAGAGACTTCAAGGCCTGGCATTCAGCTGGGGCCTGGGCAGGTTTCCAGATGTTCTGCTCTTTTCAGTCCCACTCTGTCACCCAGGCTGGAGGGCAGTGGCACAATCTCTACTGACTGTAACCTCTGCCTCCCGGGTTCAAGCGATTCTCCTGCCTCGGCCTCCCCAGTAGCTGGGATTACAGGTGCCTGCCACCACAGCCGGCGAATTTTTTTAATTTTTAGTAGAGATGGGGTTTCACCATCTAGTCCAGACTGCTCTCAAACTCCTGACCTCGTGATCCACCCGCTTGGCCTCCCAAAGTGCTGGGATTACAAGCGTGAGCCACCGCGCCCGGCCTATTTTGTCTTTTTAGTAGAGATGGGGTTTCGTGGGGTTTCACCATGTTGGCCAGGCTGGTCTCGAACTTCTGACCTCAGATGATCCTTCTGGTTTAGCCTCCCAAAATGCTGAGATTACAGGCATAAGCCATTGCAGCTGGCTTTTTTTTTTTTTTTTGAGACAGAGTCTTCCTCTGTCACCCAGGCTGGAAGATAGTGACATAATCTCAACTCACTGCAACCTCCACCTTGTGAGTTCAAGTGATTCTCCCACCTCAGCCTCCCTAGTAGCTGGAATTACAGGCGCCCTACTACCACGCCTGACTCATTTTTTATTTTTAGTAGAAACAGACAGGGTTTCACCACATTGGCCAGGCTGGTTTCAAACTCCTGATCTCAAGTGATCTGCCCACCTCATCCTCTCAAAGTGTTGGGATTACAGGCGTGAGCCACTTTGCCCAGTCCCGGAAGTCTCGATGATCTGATTGGACCCCCAGGTGGATATCTGCAGCACAGGGGGCTGGTGTTCGCCCCAGAGCAGGCACCCTGGGAAGCCCTGAGGGGACCCAGCTCACCCAGTACCTACTTCTCTCAACCTCTTTGGAAATCTGAACAGATTTGCAGCAACCACCTCCAGACAAAGCCTTGTCAAAGTATACTTTTCAAATACGAAAAAAAAATGACTCATAAATAGAATGAACATATATCAAAGATCTATTACACATCAATTCAGAAAAGGAGTGTTTGGGAACTCTAATTCATGGATTATTCTGAGAATCTGGGTACATGTATTTCATGTATTTGTAAGCTTTTTTTTTTTTTGAGACAGGGTCTCATTCTGCCACCCAGACTGGAGTGCAGTGGTGTAATCATAGCTCACTGCAGCCTCAACCTGGGCTCAAGCGATCCTATTGCTTCAGCCTTCTAAGTAAATAGAACTACAGGCACACACTGCTATGCCCAGCTGGTTTTTTAAATTTTTAGTAGAGACAAGATCTCGCTCTATTGCCCAGCCTAGTGTCAAACTCCTGGGCTCAAGCAATCCTCCTTGGCCTCCCAAAGTGCTGGGACTACAGATATGAGCCACTGTGCCCGGCCAATAAGCATTTTAAGAGAAGAAATCTAGAAAAAGATTGTGATGTTAGATACGCAACTGGTTAATGAAGTTTTCTCTTCTATGGGATAGAAACTACAAGTTAATAAGTAACTTCAGTGTCTGGGCTGTAATCAAACAATAAGTAGCGAAGTCAACACAGCCACAGTCCCTGAGATTAGGATCAGCAAATGTTTTCTGTAAAGGACTAGGCACGCAGCTTTTTTTTTGAGACGGAGTTTCGCTCTTGTTACCCAGGCTGGAGTGCAATGGCGCGATCTCGGCTCACCGCAACCTCCGCCTCCTGGGTTCAAGCAATTCTCCTGCCTCAGCCTCCCGAGTAGCTGGGACTACAGGCACGTGCCACCATGCCCAGCTAATTTTTGTATTTTTAGTAGAGACGGGGTTTCACCGTGTTGA